>JAIUZE010020066.1:0-29653 GCA_022085475.1 Heliosperma pusillum
TGGAGAAGTGTTTACTTGGTGGAATTTTCTTATAACAACAGTTATCCTGCTTCTATCAAGATGTCACCATATGAGGCTTTATACGGTAGGAAATGCCGTAGTCCGGTTTGTTGGGATCAAGTTCAGGATGATCATATATTGAGTCCCGACATAGTTACTGAAACGATTGATCAAGTTCAAGTCATTCGAGAGCGAATGAAGGCCGCTCAAGATAGACAGAAATCTTATGCCGATGTTCGTCGTCGACCACTTGAGTTTGATGTTGATGATCGGGTATTCCTTAAGGTGTCACCAATGAAGGGAAAGGAGGTGGAAACGGTTTGGAGTGAAGGGAAAGTTGAGTCCTAAATATATTGGACCGTTTCATGTGCTTAAGAGAGTTGGTCCCGTTGCTTATCGTTTGGAATTACCTCCGAACTTGAGTAAAGTTCATGATGTGTTCCATGTTTCTCAATTGAAGAAGTATATTAGTGATCCGAGTCATATTATTCAAGAAGAAGTGTTGGACTTGGAACCTAATTGGGCTTTGGAAGAAAGGCCGATTCGTATACTTGAAAGGGCTAGCAAGCAACTCAGAAACAAAGTGGTACCCTTAGTTCGTATCCTTTGGCGTTGTGGAAACGTCGAATCCGAAACTTGGGAACCCGAAGCTAAGATGTTAGCTAAATTGCTTGAGGTAAATCTCTTTCTTCCTTTCCTATTTCTATTCGATTTAATTTTCGAATATTCCGTTCCTTCTATCAAATATCACTTCTTATAGATAGATTACTATAAGCTTTAGTTAGAAATTTTAGGAATAGATAATAGAGTTATTATCCTTACTATGAAATTTTTGGAATTAAAAGCTTTTTGAAAATATTTTAATGATTTCAAGTAGTTTTACCGTCAAGGAGTGTTGAGACTCGTTATTGGAGACGTTCGATAACTAGTTTTCTCATTTATTGATGCGAAAATGTATTTTTTAAAGTCTTTGATTTGGGACGTTGGTGTTCGTAACAGCTGACGAGAACCTTCCGCCCCAGTGATAAGACCCTGTAATTTTATTACGAATATATTTTTAACAGTTTTGAAATGGACCTACATATATGTTACTTTCCTTCTTCTAAGTTTCGAGGACGAAACTTTTTAAAAGGAGGGGTGATTGTAACAACCGAAAAGTACCCAATTTTTCTAGTAAAAATATTTACTAACACTTTTCAGTAGAACTTAAGTTTTTAAAATAGGAATTTTTGTTCCGAGTCTTATTTTGAAATTCCGCGTTCGTATTTGGAATTTTTGAGGGATTCCATGAAAAGACCGTTTTTAGTCATCTTTGACTTTTCTTGACTTTTTAAAGTCGTCTTTGACTTTCCTTGACTTTTTAAAAGTCGTCATTTACTTTTCTTGACTTTTAAGTCGTCCTAAACTTTTCTTGACTTTTAAGTCATCTTCGACTTTTCTCGACTTTTCAGTCAACTTTGACGTCCGTTGACTTTTCCCGACTCGTCTCATAAGTATGAAGACCGAAATTTTATTTAAAAAAATAATATTTTTGATTTATTTTTATTTAGATTTATTAAGATTTATCATAATTTAATATAATTATTTTGAATTTATTCGGAATTTAAAGAATAACTTTTACGGTTTTAACCGAACGTCATTTAACTATTCCCGAGTCATCGCAAATCCCGAAAACAAAATCGAAACTCGACTTTGGCATGAGTCACACGCCCATGTCATCGTTTTCCACTCACATTAGATATTTTAATTCTTTTGATTAAACTAATAAGAATATATAGAATTTATTAACTTTATCGATCAGTTAACGAAAAATTACGCAAATCGTTACAAAAACTGAACCGACAATCACAAACCCACACGGCACACTCACCCTCTCTTAAGCCTTGATATTTTCATTTCTTTTGATTAATATAACATAATATCTAGATATTTAGTATAATTAACTTTATCGTTAATTATATTTAATCGATTACCGTAAAATAATTATTAAACCTGAGTCAATTACGTAACAACAATTTCAAAACCCGACATCCCTTTTTGCCTATAATTACACGGCACACACACCACTCCACTCACTAACAACTTTTCATTTTTCATCAAATCAAATTAAGATCTAAATATCACTTTATTTATCGTTCTTCATTTGTTCTTCGTGTTCTTCAATTGTTCTTCATCGTTCTTGAGCAAAACCTTCATAAAATCTTCATTTCTTAATTAAATCCGTCCTAAATTATATTTCTAGACTCTCCTCTTCGCTCCCCATCTTCACGTACGGTTTTATTTCAATTCCGACAAAATCGTTTTCAACACTTAAATTATGGAAAATCATATTTTTGTTCTAATAATGTTTTCCTTGTTATTTCTTATAGGGGAAGATTTTGAAGACGAGTTTGGAGACTCGTATATTTTGGGTGAAGATTAGTAGGAGGGATTCTTGGTTTATACTTCTTATTTTGGTGCTAATTGTCTTGCTTAGCTAAGGTAACGATTCCGAGTTACTCGACGGATATATGTTACATAGCTTTTATTAGCTTTTGTTTTCTTTAGTTTTGGTTCATCTTTAGTTTTTGTTCATATTATTATGATTTTATGATTTTTAGCTAGTAACATGTTAAGTAGTGGTTATTATGGTGTTTTATGAATTTATAACATGTTGGTTGTTCTTGATGATTTTGGATGATTCTTCATAATCATGATTTTTGTATGATTGATGGTTGTTTTGGTTGTTTAAAAATGGATGTTGTTAATTAAAAACATGTTAGAATTAATTTGGAATTTGGGGATTGTTGTTGGGTGGTGGCCGGAAATAGTGGTGGTGGTGAACCGGACCAAACCGGCCGGTCCAGGCCGGTTCAGACCCGGTCTGGGCTGGTTCATAGTGGGTCCGGGGTTTGGTTTTTGGGTTGTGTCGATGTTGATGTTATGTGCGTTGTTTTGACGGGTTTTAATTATGTTAAGCAGCGTGAAATAATTAAGAAAAGGTGTTTTTGTAAAAAGTGTAAAATTTGCCCCAAAACAGCCAATGGCCAGTGGGCCCATTCAGGCCATGTTGGGTTCGGCCCAACAAGTCAGCCAGTGGGTCCCAATTTGCGGACTTGTGACGGTTTTTGGATTATCGTCTCATTTTTAACGTTTTGTAATAATTAGCAAGCGCGAAAGAAGAAATATTTAAGTAAAATATTTATTAAAAGGTTTGCATAAATTATTATTTCTCACATGTTAGAAATTATATGACGAGATCGTAGTTTAATTTAATATCCTTTAAGTCAAGCGGGTTTGGGTATGATATAATAATTCACATGTTAGAAGTTAATAAAATAACATGTATGAATATGTTGATTTTATGTAGAGTCTATGTGGAAAAGACTCTGTTTCTAGCCGGTTTGACCAAACGGGTTTGGTCAAACTAAGATCTAGTCAGCCCGTTTTGACTGATGACCCGTCGCGGGACTCGGGTCGGGGATTTGTCTTCAAGTAAGGTTGTATTTAATTAATGACTTAGCCTTAGTAAATATGAGGCGATATGTTAGTTGGTTATGATTTATATGCAATTAGTCACATGTTAGGAAATTGTTTATGTGACTGTTTGATTATATGGTTGGTGTCGTGTTGACTAAGTACCCATAGAGAATTATGAGTAGATGGCGTCTTGACCATTCTAATTCTAGATGAGTATCTTGGACCATGACATTGATAGGCCCGTACTATCTTTAACGAGTATATAGTTCACAGCTTGATAGCTTTTGTGCCACGGCCTGGGGGGCTTATCTCCAAGTCGGGGCATGGCGTCCTAAGAGTTCCGCTTTGGGAAGGGAGCCAGCTTAAGTACTAGCCATCTCTGCTTAGGGGGTCGCCTAGCAGAGTTTCTTGTGTACGGTTATGTCATGAGACGGGGAATGGAATAGCTGTTGTCGCTAGGTCTGACCAGTCTAGGACTAGGATGTTTTCCTACCTTGTGGTATAGCCTCGAGTTACAGAAGTCGACTATTGACGGTTCTAAGAACTTATGCCTGTTTGTAGAAGTATTGGTCTTTCATGTATGTATGATTCTATGAGTTCTAGAAGGTGAGATGCAAGCCGGCTAGGATTGATAGAGTTTGGATTACCGATTGTTAACTGATTCACATGATTACGTGTTGACTAGGGTTTGAGTGTATCAGGGCCATGTTACGTGGTAACCGCTGAGCCAGCATACCAGCTTCCCTACCTCTTGTTATATTTTATTATCGGATTCACATGATAGCTTTCATATGCTAGGTTATATGGTAGTTATTTGTTTCATAACATGAAAAGCATATCCTATATGTTTAAGTTTTGTATTTCCCATATACATTGCTTTTATGTTATTCATGTTTAATTAAACTCGACATTTCGTGGCTGGGAGAACTCGGAGTTACTCCCCACTGACTGTGGCTTCCGTGTTTATATTTAATGCGGTCGAACAGGTGGTGTTGCATATTTGGGGTACATGGACGAGCTAGCGAGCGAAGTATTTACCTTGGACCTATATTCGGTTCATAGTTTGTATATTATTATACACTCTTTTATTTCCGTATTTATACGGGAGATATGTCTCCCGTCTTGTATATTTCTTTTGTAGAATATTATTTCCGTTTTGTAATGACCCTTTTTATTTTATGACACCTTCGTTATGTTTTATTATCTTTTATGTATTTAATTTTTTTTTTCTTTCCGCAAATTTGAGGGTGTCACAGTGGGTCCCCAAGTCTTTCCTGTCTTGCCCACCTGACCTTCTATTCACTTTACTCTTCGACGATTGATTAACAAATTCACTATTCTCTTCCTCCCTTTCTTCAGTCTCTCCTAGTAAGTTTGGTGCATCCATTTATGCTTGTTCTTTGTAGTGTAGGCGTTGTGGATATTCTGGGTAATCTGCCTCTCCCACTCACCTCTAAGGTCGTAGACATCATCAGCCCTAACATGCAATTGTTATAGATAAAAGGATGGCAGTAGATACATGTTATTACATTAAAAAAGAAAAATATTCAAATTAAATAAAAAATATGTTCTAAATAATTACCTCAAAGTATGAGAACATAAGGTCTCGATGCTCTTGCGTTGTCTCCTTCTAATTGCTGGCGTAGTACTGAAAGGTACGCGTGAAATAATTGATCATCATATCTACTATCGCATTGTCCTCCCACTTTAAACATACATCTATTAGAATATTATAATTAAATTATAAGGTGACGTATAATTTATATCATATATACAAGATAAACTTCAAATAAAAACATCACTTTCCAAAGCCTGTGACGATTATCTCTTGATAAATAAAGATGTTGGTCGGGCTGTTCGGTACAAGTCTGAGACGTATTGTTCCTCGGAGGGGGAACAACATCGTCCTTGTGCACGTGACCACCACCACTATTATTCCCAGCCGTCCGGTTCGTTTTCGAATCAGACATAGTCAAATACTATAAACATGCATTATAAGTTGTACTTCATTACAAGTTAAACTATAATAACATTACAAGTCAAATTTGAAAATAATAAACCATTGTTTTAATTATTTAGATATGGGTCATAGTTTAGTTTATTTACATACTAGATTAAGTTAGTTGTACATCATATATCGAGTTGTTACTCTAAATAATAAATCCCACGATGTCAATATTAAACAGACATTGTAGAGTAAGTGAAACCTGCTTGAATATTGAACTAGAAATATTTTAACAAATTCATATTTTAAGTAAGTCATTAATACTCCTTCGGGTCCATATCACTTCAACCTTAACCTGTCAATGTACGTTCCAAGTCGATCACTAGCAAACATGCACTTGTGAGGCAAAAATTCGGCAGCAATTCCCTTCAGTTCTCCAATTACACAATGTGGAATAAGTAATTACTCCACATAAGTAGTCAGAGAACACTAAAATAAGTTGTGAGCAAACTCTTTCCTCATTAATAAATCACAAACACGTGTTTGCCGCCTGAGTGACTTAATACGTACAAAGACAGTCCCAAAATGGGGCTATTCAAAAATAATTTTAAAATCAATATTATTGGTAATTGTTCAACAATAAAAATACGGTTTATTAGTATTATTACCAAAATAAAAAGTACACAAGATTTATTATTACTAACAATTTTATCTAAAGTCAAATTCAACATCAATATCAACAACAACAACAACATCGACAACAACAACAACAACAACAACAACAACAACAACAACAACAACAACAACAACAACAACAACAACAACAACAACAACAACATCAACTCAAATAATAACTTCAATAGAAATAATAATTATGACTACTATCCTAAGGTCAATATTAACATAATTAATTAAAAAATTAGAATATTTACCTAATTAAAATCAGAAAAAAAAAGTAAAGAAAAAGGAAATATGGCAGTGGCGGTGGCGGCAGCTACAAATAAACTAAACAAGAAAAAGAAACAAAAACAAAAACAGTGAAATATAAGGAGGAAAATCACCCTGGGGAGTAGATAAGAGGCGGTATTGGTGGCCAAAGGCAGCGCGCCAACCGGCAAGCACAAAAAAAAAGAAGAAAAAAAAAGAAGAGAGGACAATAGAGGAGAAGGGAATGAGAGAAAAGAAGAGAGGAGAAAGGAGAAGGCAGCAGTGGCTGCATCCCTTTGGAGGATCGCAGCTCCTGCTGCGCCCCTTACTCGGCCTGTTTTCTTCGTTTTCAGGATAATTTCGTGATAAGTTTGAGTTATTCCAAGACTCTTCACATTTTCTACTATAAAAGGAGAGCTCTGATCTCACTTTTTAGGCACGCGAGTGTTCCGCCCTTCTCTTCTCTTTTCGTATTTTAGACTTTGCTCTAAGCTTTCGACATCTATGTGCTTGATCAATCGACCACGTAAGCTCATATCCTTCTGAGTACCTGTCGAGTCGAGTAGTCACTAAACGTTAACCTAGTTAATCTCGTTTCATCAAACATGTAAGTCTGAGGGTGTAAATCCTGTTTGTTATTTGTATTATTTATTTATTTTCTGTTCAATTAATGTAAGATTCGCGTCAGAAGTAAGTTCAAAATCGATTTTCAAAACAAAATATTTTGACAAAACCTTTTTATTAGTCGCCAGACGGAAGGAACGCAATAACTGCTGCGCCTTCTGAAAGGATCAAAGTGCATGCTGCGCCTCATCTAGAGGCTGCCCTGCTCCTGATTTTTTGAAATCTACGTTTTGAATATATTATTGATGTGGATCCCGTAATCCGTTGTAATCTTATTTAGTCATTGTAATTGTATGATTTTGCTTTTCTCTCATATGTAATTAATTCTAAATCCCCAATTTCGACATAATTGAGTGCTAACTACATGTTCACCGACATAGTCTAATTCACATGGTAGGATTAAAATGTTCGATGTTGCATTCCGCTTATATAATCGATAACATATCAAGCACGAACGATTTCCCTAAACATTAGTAGAGGCCGCTATCTAGGCAGGCGGGATTAGGTGTTCGATTAAAGCGCTTTCTAATACGTACCCTCACCCAATACTCCAGATTTCTGTGAACATCCGTGTTCATTGGCATCTACGAGAGTCATTCTAGACATAGAATGCTAAGGGTAACGAGTTCTTAGTGTTCATGCGATTACTTTGTGTCTTGACATGGCATAAAGTATTCGAACAGTTCCAATTCACCATAAAAATGGTGGCGACTCCACAAATGCGTATTTTTACGCTTGTCCTCGCAAGCGCGCCCCTCCGTGGTCCTCCCGTGTACCACAGTTTGGCGACTTGGCTGGGGATTATACACTTACGTGTTACCCAGGGTGAAACTTGAACAAGGTTAGGGAATAATTTGTACGAGACAGTTGCCGGTTTTCATTCCTCGACCTTCTTAGGTCATTTTATTCGGCCTTCCTAGGCCCAACCCAACCCATTCCGACCAATCGTCCTGCCTGGACGGTCCAAATTCTTATCTGGGCCTAAGGATGGATAACGATTGACGTCAACCATACCGCGGTACATACTCATGTTAGTATCAAGGGATTTCACTACATGAGGAAATGGACTAGGAACCGGCCTTACTCATGTTTGGCGCGGACCTCTTCACAGACCCGGGTGTGATTGCTTGGTATGACAACCCACGTTTTAAGCCAAAACCATTTTAAATGCACCCAGCATACCGTTATAACGCATGTATAAATGTGTTTAACCTATACATGATCACCATTTTGCAAGTAAAACCATGACGAATTTTTCAAAAAATAAATCCTTTTTAAACATAATTGTTAAACATTTTCAAAGGTGGCCTAAAGTAGCGCAAAATGAGTCGAAGCTCTGCCCAAATATACAGTCAAAATCATCTTTTTTCCACTTCGAGTCGTCACTCCTACAACCACACTATGGTTTCTTAGGATAAACATTTCAAATCTTGTCATTTTCAAAACTTACTTAGCACAGTGGCATACTGCCACTTCAAAAATCGAGTCCTTTTGAGTAAGTGTGCTTGAATGGTCGATCGTGTTTTGATTCGTCGTTGGTCTCGTGCCACAGTTTTCAAGATGCCTGGAACTAGTCAAGTAAGTGTTCATCTAGCCGATCCAAACCCGAATGGTAATGATCTAGTCCTAGCTGTGCTCATCCGTCTCCAAACAAGTCAAGACCAAACTTATGCTCCCCTCAACGCCATCAGTTTCTTAACTAACTTCATCTTGGATTTCCTAATCCTTGTCGGGTTCGCTTTTTAAGATGGAAGACGAAATGGCCGCCAAATGAGCACACTTATTCATTTTTATTTTCTTTTTTTAGGGGAATCATTTCACTCCTCTTTCTTTCTTTCAAACATTTACACATGTCTGGTCATTTCAAACACTTACACATGTCTGGTCATTTCAAACACTTATACATTTCTTTTAAAATTCTTTTTTAGAGGGTAGCCCTCCTTACTATCCGGTCTTTATTTTTGCGCCAGTTTAGGCCACCAACATGCTATGGTAAATTATGTAAGTTTTATGTGATTTTCGGCAGCATGACGGTAGAAACTGTCGTCTACCAAAACCCGGTTTTAGACTAACCTCCAGGAACAGAGAACACCCAACAGCAAAGGCACTCAAATATATACATCAAACAAGGTGCTCTCGCCCGAGAGAAAGTCAAAATCCAAACGTACAAAAATAATCCAAAATGTACAAGTCAATAGCAAAAAAAAATACAACTAATCCTCATCGCCACCCATCTCAGCTACAGTCGCCTCAAGAGCAGCGATCTCAGCATCCCTGGCCTCCATCCCCCTCAAGAGACGAGTCGTCTCCTCCCGGGTCTCCGAAAACTCCCGCTCCAGGTCTCTCTGTGAAGAAGTGCCTCATTTCAATCATTTCATTTTAAAATACATGAAGATACGACAAAGATGGAAAGGGAATGAGAGGTTCATACATGTCGATCTCGGCCACCTAAGAGCGCCTCGATGGCCGTAGCCCGCAGCCGGTTAGTCACCCTCCACAACGCTACGTGCTGAGATGGTGCCACCTGTATTCAAATGTAAATAAAGGTCAAATCAAACGCATTCCTATGCAATGAAGATAGCCAAAGTTAGAGGCTTACTCTCCAGAACCTCGGGGTAAGCTGGGGGCTCGACGCCTGCCACCTCGATCTCCTGCAAAGATAAACAAATCTTTAATTGACGATCGTTCGTCACTTTTCAAATCAATTCAAAAAAATCTTTATTTGACGATCGTTCGTCACTTTTCAAATCAATTCAAAGAACTCTTTAATTGATGATCGTTCGTCACTTTTCAAATCAATTAAAAAAAATCCATAATAAAAAATCGTTCGTCATTTATCAATTCAACTAAAAAAAAGAAACAAGAAACAAGCAATGCTTGGGACACCCCTTTCGGATATACAATCCGTGGGCCCGTCTTTTATCATCAGGATATTGCTCACCACAACCAAGCAAATTCCGCGGAATGATTCGATCTTGACAGAGTCTTCCGTATACCCCACGCTTTGACAGGCTTCAAAACCGTCACATGATGTTATCATCTCAGTAGGGTCTCACCTTTCGGACAAACAATCCGTGGGCCCGTCTTTTATCATCAGAATGTCGCTCGCCACAATCGTGTAGATTCCCCGGAGTTATTCGATCCTGGCAAAGTCTTCCATATATCCAGTGCAGCAGTATTTTGAAAATATACATGTTTCCTCGACGAGAGTTTGCCCGAGGACAAAGAAAGATAGATTCTCACATATAATATCTTTTCAAATAGCTGGTGAGCCTTGTAATGCACCTCATTCATGTTAGGTTCATATACCTACTCATAAGACTCTTCTTATGATATACTAATTAACACTTTAATTAGCCTCCAAGATCTAGTCCATGCAAAACTATATAAATCGAAATAGAGAAAGAAAAAGTTCCTCACAATGAGATTTGATCGAGTATGGGCACTTGTCTAAGACACCTTCTTTCACTTGTTCTTGAGCTTAAGGATATATGGATGAATATCCTAGTTCCAAGTATAGGAATTCTCCTTGGTGATGCACCTAGACTATCCCTTAATCTCTTAGCTATTGTTTTTCTAAAACAATAATTAAGTACCCTTTGAACCGTGTCAAGACACTCGAAATTTCTACATTAGAAATTCGAGTTCAAGCTACAAATAAGAAATTATATGAAACTTCTTAAGTTTCTTAGCTTGTTTTTGATTTCTAGTGAGAAGTTATTGTATTATTTCAATATGAGATGATCTATTCAAGTTAAATAAGAAGAAAACTTCTTCTTATTTCTAGCACAACAACCGGCCACACCTACATGGGGGAGGGTGATCTTTTTGCTTTCTTCACAAAGCATTAGGGTATGAAATAGGTCTTTAGTCGAGTAATCATATTGTCTAATCTTAATTAGAACAATACTTAAAGACTAAACCCTACCCAACCCCCCCTAGACTGGCACCACTATTTAAAATGGAGTCCATTTTATAATTTGTGATTTTGTCATTTGTCACATATGTGACATGTGACATGCAACTTAGCTTATAAATATGCATTTAACTAATTTAAATGCAATTTCATAACAAATAAATTAAACTTAACATTTTAAGTAATAATTCATGATCACATATATAAATGGGTCATCTCATATTTGGTTAACATAATCCACAACTAATTGTAATTATGATCAACCAATTATGCTTATCTCAAATGTTTCATAAACATTAAGCATTCTTAGTGATATCAGAACATGAAATTACTAAGTTGAACCTTATTTAGTCATATTACAATAAGATATAACTCTCACTCATATTATAAACTTGTTATGTTTAAGGAATTAATTAATCTGTATCGTTATACAATTAACTAACTTTCATGATTAGGGAATCCTCCTTTTGGTGTGACCTCAAGGGATCAATTGATCACCACCGTCAAACGACAGTAATGTCAAACTCTAGTAAGCCAATCATTACCGATTAATGTGGACCAATTGACTATAATGATAATCATCCCTTTGTATTCTTGTTATTGAGATTTAATTAAGTGATCACACTATTGTTGAGGACACTTACTCCAACAATCTCCCACTTATTTGAAACAAGTGTGCGTCACCAATTTTCTTGTCCCATTGTAATCTTCCACTCAACGCAATGTGTCTTGCAGGTGCTACTTGCATGCGATCATATCTTGAGTGGTTTCCTCAATTTGGAGAATAATTGTCTCACTAGAAATTATCTACCGTAGATACCATCCGAGCATGGCCACGCATTTCCAGTTCACTACTCCTCGAGTGGCCCTGAGATATTAGTTAACCCTGAGAAGAGGTTGGACAATTTCTATTGCATTATTCCATTCGTACACTCACAGTTCTTCATGACCCAATAATTGCCCATTAACTCCTTTTTACAAAATGGCTTGGGGCTAAAATCAAAGTCAATCAGAAATTGTGCTGACTTGGGCGAATAGTCTTTATTCTTATGAATTGACTTAAAAGGAATACTATATTAGCTCTTGTCACGACCAGGCTTTATGAATTGCCAGAATTTTATAAGCGGTCACTGCCCGATAGAGTGTCCATATAGTCTTTCTATGTGATCGACTAGTCATCCCTTATGACCCTATGACACTTGAACTTGCCATCAATCGCATCACACTCAAGTCACTTTGAGACGTGAGCTCATGTAAGCAATTAGGGGCCAAGGCTATGTTAATCCAGTTCACATTAATAGGGTTCAAACTTGTCACTTCAACCGATTCGGATATAACAAAGCACTAAAATGAGTTTTAGAAACTCAAATGATAAATGTGATTATCATATATGAACAATCAACACAATGTTATTGCTTCATCAATATATATAAATATATATATATATATATATATATATATATATATATATATAGAGAGGCTGAATCCGGTGAGGCCGCTAATTATGGCGAGGCAGCATGCCTCACCAAACTTTTCATTGGACTGATTTAGAAGACTCAAATGGTATTGTTCAATGGGCTGACAATTAAGGGTCATTCCTAATTGGCCCAAACACTTTCTCTATCTAACATAAACACCAAAGTCCAAATTTAGATTTTCCTTTCTCTCTTTGCTTTCCTTTCTCTCTGTGCTTCTTCGTAGAATCGTAGTCACATAGATTCCCGCGGTTCAATCATTTTCTTGCAAATCAATTGCGGCGATTCTACAAAATTGGGCGTCGATATCATCGAAACAACACACAACAAGGTGAGTTTATCAAATTCAGAAGAAAATTTCAATTTATTTTCAAGTAATTTTATAATTTTATCAAAATTGAGAATATTCATAAATACCGTTGATTAATTTATGACATAAGTCTCGATTTTCATCAAAATTGAATTTTTTTATTAACCTTCTGATTTCTTATTAGTTACAATGTTGTTTTTGACGTTTTGCAGCTCTGATTGTTATGGGGATTGTAGATATCACAATACTTGATGATAATAGTTTTATTGTAACAGGTATGTCTCAATTTTGCCGCTTTGATTTTAATAATGTGAATCTAAGCCTTGGTTTGTTGAATCTTAAAGACGACATTGTAATATTCTAGGTTTTTGTTAATGTGAAATAGAGACTTGATGTTGGTTTTTATGATTCCTGTGTAATAAAGACTGGGTTTTGTGATTATTATAATAGTCGATCCGTCACGGTGAAAAGTTATTTATATAATGCATTGTATATATGTTGGAAACGAATGTCTACTAAATGGTGGATTTACAGCTTAGGATTAACACCGTCTGAATTGTCTTGATCTCACAGTCTTGATTCCTTGAACCCACCGTCTTGATCCCTTGATCCCACCAACACAACACAAAAACTTTAGGAAAAAACCTATTCCAACAAAAACAAGCAGGGATATACAATTAGTTAAAAAAAATATATACCAAAGTTATATATAAAAGGAAATGACATCAGTTTTAAGACAAGGAATTTTTCAAAATATATATGTTTATGGTGATGAAAAAACAAGTTGAATTCCTATTTTCATATGAGTTTCACAAACTAATATCCTAGATTCACAAACCCTCGTTGTAGGATTCACAAACCTTAGCTGTAGGATTCAGAAATTGATGTCTTACTTTAACAAAGAAAATTCATATTTTTCAAGTAGTTTCACAAACTTGGGTCTAAAATTCACAACACAAAAAGCCAAGGTTCACAAACTTTAGCTGTAGGATTCACAAACAGATGCCCTACTTTAACAAAGAAAGTTCCTATTTCAAGGAATTTTTACAAACTTGAGTCCTACATTCATAACACAACAAGCCAAGTTTCACCAAAACTAACGGCTAACTCGAGTGCAGAACAATTGCCAATTGCTCTGTGCACCCGCCATTATCAACATGCTATCAATAAGAAACAGATTTGCGCTTATCGCTTAACTTCGTGAAAAAGTATTCGTAATCGCTTAATTTTGTCCATAACAAACCTATAATAACGAAAGTGAACTATTTAATGACGAAAAATCAAGTAGATTAAGCATAGAAGAATGGAAGTGATAATAATTAGAAAAGAGGGAAAACCATATAGAAGTAGGATTTCAAGTTGAATATGCACAATCAACGAAATCACCAAAGTAACTACAGGAAATCTAAAAGAGTACTTACAATAATATGTTAGAACACGATGTCAGATTCGAGAATGCAGAAACGAAGGAGAAGTGAAGAAATCAAAAATTGAAGGTGACGACTACGACGACATAGAAGCAACAAACAATTCAGCTGAATATACGCACAAAATCTTCAATAAGTGAACTAGAATGAGTAAATTTTCAATTTAATGACAATAGAAATAAAAAACGGAAGCTCAATTAGAAATTTAACAAAGAAGTTGGGAAAGAAATTTGTAAAGAGGAAAGCTATAAAAGATGATGAAAATCGTTCATAATAACCTAAATTAGCACGAAATCGTTGAAGATGTTCATAGGAAATGGGGAACGGAATCGTTGAAGGCGATAATGAACAAACGGCGAAGAAAATGGCTACAAATATGTGAAATGTAGAAGATGAATACTTCAGAGAAAGAGGAAATAGAAAGGAGACTAGGGTAATGAGCATTGATAGCGTTGAATTCATGTTTTAAGTATTGCAACGTGTCACAATCTGGTGCCTTCATTTCTTTTTAATTGGATGGCGGAGATGGGTCCAGCTGCCTCATTCTAAGGAGGGTGCCTCACATGATTCAATTCCTATATATATATATATATATATATATATATATATAGTATATATATATATATATATAATATATATATATATATCTATCTCTCTATCTCTCTATCTATATCTATCTCTTCTATATATAAAAGATGCTTTTTTCGAGCAATTCTGTTGGTCAACATCATCTTTTTCAGTTTTTGGAAAGTATATTTTAATATCTTGCAAAATTACGAAAAATATCTTGTGTAATATTTTTAATATCACAACTATTTTTTACGTAAGAAAATTTTTTGATCATCAATATGAAAAAATAAATAATGCAAAGCAATTTGAAACTTACATATTTGGATTCGTAGTGAAAAATGCTTTCATTTGAGGATAAATTTTATAGTTTTTTACTACTATATTGTTGATAATATGATATGACTAAAATATAAGTATGTGAAAATTAAAAAAAATTAAAATATTATTTTATTATTCTAATACTCCCTTCACACACATAATTTCACCTCATCTGCTTTTGAGAGGTCAAAGTTGCCGAACTTTGACCGTAAATAAGTTGCAGAATAAAAAATATGAGATTATAAAAAAATAACACTTACACTTTTTTTCATGATATCTTTCACGAAAAAAATTTCAAGAATAAAAAAAGGAACATATAGACGTCAATATATACGGTGAAAGTGTCGTCTAGAAGACCGCTATAAAGTAAATGAGGTGAAAATAGGTGTGTGGAGGGAGTATTATTATAATAATTTAGTAACAGTCAAGAAATAGTAGTTGTTTTATAAAAAAAATAAGTATACTACTTAGTATTTTATTTGTCCCACATTGAAAAATAATGTAGGTGTGGTGAACATACACTATATATAAATAGTAGAATTGTCCCACATCGAAAAATTATCATAAGGTGGGATGATCATGTGATTATAAATAGGAGTCATTCTTAGAACTTATGTATCCACCCAAAATATTTTGAATCACATAAGTATTGTCTTATAAAGCTCTTAAAAGTTTGTATTATTATCTCCGAAAAATATACATAAATTTTACATCATCATAAATAACAGTGGTCTCACATTTAAAAAATAAGTGTTTTTTGTGTATTACCACCAATTGAGTCCAAATTTTTACATTTTACCACCTAATGAGTCCATTTCTCCAACTTACCACCTAGTTTTGACTTAAATCCTCACTATTCATACCCGAATTACGTTTTCTTGTCGATCTTTCTTATTTATCGTCTTTATTAAGTTATATTGCTTCTCAGTTTATTAGAATGACCATATTACCCTTATTATTAGACTAACTCACTTACCACTCCCCTCATCTCTCTCACTACAATCAATCCCCAATCTATTTCAACTAGGGTTCATAGAAAAGTTTGGCAAAATCTGAGTATGTTCTTCATTTTATTCTTCTCTCTTCCTTTCAAACTCTTTCATTAATTATTTATTCTAATTCAATCGTGTCAATTATTGATGGCTTATATTTCCCTGTCTTTCTTCTCAATCATTTTTCGTGCATTTTCTTAATTGTCAATTAGACACTCATTCTCCTTAGATTATGTGTTGAACCCTAGAAAATCTGGGTATTCCTCTTGATTGTTGAAGCTTACGGGTAGATTATAGTTGGTATTCATCTTCAATCTGCAGCTATAATCTTCTTATCTTATTCTCAGGTAAGTATTTTCGACATTGCATCTGACAAGAAGACATTATAAAAAATTAAGACAGTATACTGGGAAGCAATGGAAAATAACGCAGAAATAATGAGGGCGGACATTAATGTGGTCACCTTAATACAAGATACATTGCAATACATTCAATAAATTGTGCCGAGAAATAAATAAGGATGAGTTTTGGGAGTTTATATTGAGCCACTTGTGGATGGATAACACTAATACAAGATAAGTTACATAAATTGAATAAATCGTGCCCAGGAAAAAATAAAAAAAATAGGAAAACCCAGGACAAGAACGATGAATGAATATTAAATCGAGTATAGAAAGATAATGGAGAAATATAAACATCAATAATTGAGACAAGTGAATGAGCATAAACAATTAAGGGAACTAATTCAAAAGAAAAGAGTAGAAGAAAATGAAAGAGAACATACCCAGATTTTGCCCAATTTTTTTATGAACCCTAATTGAATGTGATTGGAAATTGAGTGAAGTGAGTGAGTAAGTTAGTTAATTCTATAATAAGGGTAATAAGGTCATTTGGATAAACCGAGAAGCGATATAACTTAAGAAAGACGATAAATAAGAAAAACGATAAATAAGAAAGACCGACAAGAAAGCGTCATTTAGGTGTTAATAGTGAGGGTTTAAGTTAAACTTAGGTGGTAAGTTGAAAAAATAAACTCAATAGGTGGTAAAACGTTAAAATCTGGACTCAATAGGTGGTAATACACAAAAAACACAAAAAATAATGTAGGTGTGGTGAATATACTATGTATAAATAGAAGAATTGTCCCACATCGAAAAATTATTATAAGGTAGGGTGATCCTATGATTATAAATAGGAGTCATCATTGGACTTAAGTATCCACCCACAAAATTTGAGTCTCTTAAGTATTGTCTTAGAGAGCTCTTACAAGTTTGTATTATTATCAGAGAAATATACATAAATTTACATCATCATAAATAACTACTTAGTATTTTTTTTGTCCCACATTGAAAAATAATGTAGGCATGGTGAACATACTATGTATAAAAAGAAGAATTGTCCCACATCAAAAATTTACATAAGGTAGGGTGTTCCTGTGATTATAAATATGACTCATCGTTAGAGTTAAGTACCCGCCCAAAAAATTTGAGTTTCTTAAGTATTGTCTTAGAGAGTTCTTCCAAATTTGTATTAAAAATTAATTTAGAAAAGGTATCATAAATAATAACTTTGATGATGTACTACTTAGTATTTTATTTATCCCACATTGAAAAATAATGTAGGCGTGGTGAATATACTATGAATAAAGAGAAGCATTGTCCCACATTGAAAAATTAGCATAAGTTAGGATGATCATATGACTCCCTCTCCAAGGCCGGATCATAGGTATAAGCAGGTGGAGGGTAAGGGTACGGAGTCGGGGTCGGTGTAAAGTGGGGAGTTGGGGTGTGAGTAGAAGATGCAGGGGTGATCCGCCGACGAGGTCGACAGGTCTCGGCCAAGGTGAAAATAAGCTCGGGTGGTACCACATAAGAACGAGGGCGAGAGGTAGGTTCAGTCTCAGGATCATGGGCAGACAACCGCTCCGTAGAAGGGAGACGATTATCGGTGTCAGGAAGAGCTATCCACTTGGACCCCCGTACTCGCCACTGATATTGAGCGTTACCTAACGCATTAATCCAACATAAAGTGTGGCGCAAGTACTCCTCGTCAACCTTAGGAGCATGTATCTGGGTCATGGGTGTGTTTCGACGGTCTCCCCCAAACCCAACAAGACGCCTAGCCAATCTAGTGACCAAAGCACCACAGTCTAAGGAATTTTAGGTGGGGGAATTGACTCTCCAAAAAGTATATCACACCAACCCAACCGGGTGAAACTGAAAAATATTCTCATGTTTGGGATTCAAGGTGGATGCAAGCAATAACACTTCATGAGAATTTAATTTACTAAAATATTTCCTACCAAACAAAATAAACCTAAAGAAACATAGAAACAACCTTAAACAAGGATGTTGCACATCATTCACAGCCATGGCGCTGACACGCGGGTTAGGTAGGCTAGCTAACTCATCATAGGACAACTCGAAATCCCTATTAAGCAACCGAAAAGACACACTCGTATTGACTTCGTCCTAATTAAAAGAACTAAAGAACTCATGTGTCAACGGTCGATAAGAAAGTTCATTAAGGGAGTATAACCCACCAAACCCGATTTGGTTAAACATAGAATAAATAGCATCAGCCAAACCGAGAGCATCAAGAATGATGGGGCACACACATCGAGTAGGGTCCATAGGACGACCCATAAGCATTTCAAACTGATTATGTTGATCTTGTGTTGTAAAAACGATCCATGGGTAAGTTGGGTTACTAGGAATCGCTTGAATTTGAGGTTGTCGGATGAGACGGGGTTCCCTAGGTCGCTTACTACTACCTCCTTGTCTAGACATGATGAAATGAAGCAAATAAAGCACGCAAACACCACAATATGCTCACAAAGACGGTTCTACCAAACCCTAGTTCGAGAAAAATCAAATTTTGGTCTAAAACGCAAGTAAGACGGAGCAATAAGCAATGTAAGAGTGATTAAATACTAAAGGATTAAGGAAGGAAGCAATAAACAATAATTAAAAGCACAAAATCAAAGAAGGAGAAGCAAATCCTAGAATTTACGTTTGGGACAAAATTAGGGAGCAAGAACACCAATTTCTTCAAATATTGTACTTAAAACAAGTATGATGATGATTGTTGAAGACAATAAGATGATGAATTGATGATTGTAGAGTGTATGATAGAGGTTTATGAGAGAATATGGGTGAGAGAGAGAAGAAGAGTGTCGAAATAATGAAGAGAAGGGAAAGAAATTTGGGGAAAACCTGATTTTGTGCCTCGATTTCGGTCGGACCGGACCGACTCGATCGAGCAAAGTCATGCTGCTCGATCGAGCAACCCAGAAAATTCAGTTTTTGAAGTTTTGCTCGAATCTCAGAATATTTGGCTTATGTCGAACTCGATCGAGCAAAGTAGTGCTGCTCGATCGAGCAACCTAGATGGAGCAGTTTTTTTCTTTTTCTCGCCCTTTTTTTTTCCGTTCTTAAATCGACTTCTAATTTTATTACCTGCAAGAACTCAATAAAATTTTTGGATCTCTCCCTCACCGCACTCTGAGCATAAAGTAGACCGATAGTAACTATCCAAACTAAATCTAATTAAACTATAACATTAATAATTAAGCTAATTGCTAACTAAAATGGATTTTAAAAAAAATTACAAATGAAGTACAATTAAATACCGGGTTGCCTCCCGGCCAGCGCTGGTTTATATCGGTTCCGCACGACCGTGTTACCTCAAAGTCATGGTGAATTATCAAGAGTGAAAAGGTCGACGGCCTCTATCACTCCTATAAATGCCCCATCATAATAGATCTTCAAGCATTGACCATTGACTTTGAAAGTTTCACCCTTGTCGGTTTGTAGCATAACCGACCCAAACTTGTTCACCTCAGTAACTGTGAACGGTTCCGACCATCTGGACTTGAGTTTACCTGGAAACAAACGCAAACGGGAGTTAAATAATAATACTTTATCACCAACTTTAAATTTCCGCTGCATTATATGCTTGTCGTGCCACTTCTTTATCTTCGCCTTGTAAACCCGAGCACTATCATAGGCATGCAATCGAAACTCAACAAGCTCGTTCAATTGCGTAAGTCGATTTTTTCACCCGCCAGTGAGGGATCCATAGTAAGCTCTTTAATGGCCCGCATAGCCTTATACTCAAGTTCTACCGGTAAATGACATGCCTTGCCATAGACTAACCGGTATGGAGAAGCACCTATTGGAGTCTTAAAAGCAGTTCGGTAAGCCCATAAAGTGTCATCAAGCTTACGACTCCAATCCTTCCTGGATTCTCACAACTTTCTCAAGGATTAAATTAATCTCCCTATTAGAAACCTCCACCTGGCCACTTGTCTGCGGATGATAACTTAACCCCCGACGATGTGTAACGCCATATATCTTCAATAAAGTGTTAAGATGGCGTTCATTGAAATGCTTCCCTCCATCGCTAATGAGAGCACAAGGAATCCCAAATCGCGGGAATATGATCTTCTGAAACAGTTGTGACACCCTCAAATTTGCGGAAAGAAAAAAAATTATTTAAATACATAAAAGATAATAATACATAACGAAGGTGTCATAAATAAAAAGGGTCATTACAAAACGCGGAAATAATATTATACAATAAAAAGTATCTGAAACGGGAGACATATCTCCCGTATAAATACAGAAATAAAAGAGTGTATAATAATATACAATCTAAGAATCGAATATAGGTCCAAGGTAAATACTTCGCTCGCTAGCTCGTCAATGTACCCCAAATATGCATTCACCACCTGTTCGACCGCATTAAATATAAACACGGAAGCCACAGTCAGTGGGGAGTAACTCCGAGTCCTCCCAGCCACGAAATGTCGAGTTTAATGAAACATGAATAACATAAAAGCGATGTATATGGAAAATACAAAACTTAAACATATATGATATGCTTTTCATGTTATGAAAACAGATAACTAACAAATAACCTAGCATGTGAAAGCTATCATGTGAAACCGATAATAAACTATAACTCGAGGTAGGGAAGCTGGTATGCTAGCTCAGAGGTTCCTCTCAGAAACATGGCTGTGATACACTCAAACCCTAATCAACACGTAATCATGTGAATCAGTTAACAATCGGTAATCCAAACTCTATCAATCTTAGCCGGCTTGCATCTCACCTTCTAAAACTCATAGAATCAGCAAACATGAAAGACCAATACTTCTACAAACAGGCATAAGTTCTTAGGACAGTCAATAGAAGACTTCTGTAACTCAAGTCTATACCACGAGGTAGGATATACTTAAATATTTAGGCTCAGCGGTCACTCTAGTAACATGGCCCAAATACCAAGCACACATCTAGGCTCAGCGGTTACACTAATAACATGGCCCAGATCCAAAGCACATATCTTATCTCAGAGGTTCCTCTCAGAAACATGTCCAAGATACGACTCAACCCTAAACCTAGACTGCGCAGACCCAGAGAAATGCGAAGATCCATCGCATCCAAGACCCATGATACAATCACATGAGTACACCCTAAGAAGATCCATCAAAGGGGTTGTCTAGTACTTAAACTGGCTCCATTTCCCAAAGTGGAAACAATGGCAGCCATACCCCGACTTGTATATAACCCCCCAAGGCCGGGACCAGAGCTATCAATCAATCAGCAAACTCCATATCTCGTTAAAGATAGTAAGGCCTATCAATGTCATGGTCCAAGCTACTCATTTAGAATTAGAATGGTCAAGACGCCATATACTCATAATTCTCTATGGGTACTTAGTCAACACGACACCAACCATATAATCAAACAGTCACGGGAAAACTTCCTATCATGTGACTAATTGCACATAAATCATATTCAAATATCATATCGCCTCATATCTACTAATGCTCATTCATTCATTCATTAAATAAAACCTTACCTGAAGACAAATCCCCGACCCGAGTCCCGCGACGGGTCATCAGTCAACCGGGGCTGACTAGATCTTAGTTTGACCAAACCCGTTTGGTCAAACCGGCTAGAAACAGAGGCTTAGCCCTCGAGGCTTGAACATAAGAATATCACATTCATTTCATTCTATTTCTAACATGTGAATTATTAAAATCATACGAAAACCCGTTTAACTTAACGGATATCAATTTAAACTACCATCTCGTATTATAATTTCTAACATGTGAGAAATAGTAATTTTATGAAAAACCTTTTTAATTAAATATTTTACTTATTAATATTTCTCACTTGCTAATTATTACGAAACGCGATAAAAATAACGATAACTCAAAAACCGTCACAAGTCCCAAGGTGGGACCCACGGCTGATTTTGGGCCAACTTGACACGGCCTGGACTGGGCCCCACGGCCTGTTATGGGCTGTTTTGGCTTTTTATCAACTTAACTAAAAACCGTTTCCTAATATTTCCCGCATTCTTTAACGTAATTAAAACCCGTCAAAACAACAACATAACAATTAAACATCGACACAACCCAAAGACCAAAACCCGGACCCACCATGGACCAACCCAGACCGGGTCTGAACCGGCCTGGACCGGCCTGGTTTGGACCGGTTTCCAGCCCCAAAACAGCCACCCTACACGGTTTTCCCCAACCACAAACACCAAATTATTGCCAACATGCTTTTAATTAACAACATCCATTTTAAACATCCAATTCATCCATCATGCATACAAAAATCATGATTTTGAAGAAACCATAAAAATTTGTCAAGAACACTAACATGTTTATAAATTCATACACCATAATAAAATCAACAACTTATCATGTTACTACTAAAAATCCATAAATCATAATAACATGCATAAAAACAAAAGATGAACCAAAAATAAAAGAAACAAAACTTGTAACCTATATCTTCGAGTACTCGGAATCGTTACCTAGCTATTAAAATCATTAGCACCAAATAAGAGTTAAAGTAAAAATAAAACAGAACCCGTCTTCTAATCTTCTCCTAAAATATACGAGTCACCAACTCGTCTATCAAAGATCTCCCCTATAAGAAAGACACATAAAAAACATTATTGAGACTTAAAACTTGATTTTCATATTAAATGTTGAAAACGATTTTGACGGAATTGAAAATAAACCGTACTAGAAGATGGAGAGCGAAGAGGAGATTCTAGAAATATAAGTTAGTACGGATTTAATTAAGAAATGAAGGTTTTATGATGATTTTGCTCAAGAACGACGAAGAACAAATGAAGAACGACGAAGAACGAATGAAGAACGATCAAGAACGATTAATTAGATCTTAATTTGATTGATTGTTAAATGAAAAGTTGTTGGTGAGTAATGAAAAGAAAGAAAATATCAAGTCTTAATAGGGGAAAAAGAGACGTGTGAAATGGAGAGGAATCGGGTCTGTTTTTACGCGATTTGCGGAGTTTAAGTTGACAGACCGATAAAGTTACAAATATCTTAGATATTTTTATTAGTTTAATCATATTAATTAAAAGATCTAATATGAGTGGAAAAAAAGTGACATGGGGCGTATGACTCATGTCAAAGTCGAGTTTCGGGACTTAAGTTGACCCGGGAAAAGTTAAATGACGTTTGGGTTAAAACCGTAAAATTATTCTTTAAATTCCGAATAAATTCAAAATAATTATATTAAATTTTGATAAATCTAAATAAATCTTAATAAAAATAAATTAAAATTTATTATTTTTCAAATATAATTTTCGGTCTTTAAAATTACGAAGCGAGTCGGGAAAAGTCAACGAAAGTCAAAGTTGACTAAAAAGTCGAGAAAAGTCAAAGATGACTTAAAAGTCAAGAAAAGTTTATGACGACTTAAAAGTCAAGAAAAGTCAATGACGACTTTTAAAAAGTCAAGAAAAAGTCAAAGACGACTTAAAAGTCAAGAAAAGTCAAAGATGACTAAAAACGGTCTTTTCATAAAATCTCTCAGAAATTCCAAATACGAACGCGGAATTTCAAAATACGACTCGAAACAATAAATTCTATTTTAAAAACTGAAGTTCTACTGAAAAGTGTTAGTAAATATTTTTACTAGAAAAATTGGGTACTTTTCGGGTTGTTACAGAAGATGCTCAAATCCCATTTATTTTGGGAAGACCCTTTTTACATACCGCGGGTGCGGTAATTGATATCAAGAATGGTAAAATTACATTGGAAGTGGGTGGCGATAAGGTCACATACATTTTAAATAGTGTCGTGAAGAGTCCAATGTTAGAAGAGTCTTTATTTTCTATTGATGTTTTGGATGTTGTTGACATTGTTATAGATGACTCTATATCTTGGTCTTTGGCTAAAGACTCTTTGGAGGCACTCTTGCTATTAGAATCATTTGCAGGTGATAGTGAGATTGGGAATGAGGTGATGGATGCATTGGAGAATGAATTGGATGGAGAAGAGTTATAATTTGAGGAAAGCTTGCACTTTGTATGTTTGGTTTCTACACTTCCAGACCTTGACGTACAAAACCTCGAACTTAAACCCCTCCCTTCAAATTTGAAGTATGCTTTTCTAGATGATAAGGAAATGTGTCCGGTAATTGTTGGTGCTAATTTTTGGGAGAGTCAATTGTCTTCATTGCTTCATGTTTTAAAATCTCACAAGAAATCTATTGTTTATAAACTAGATGATTTAAAAGCCATAAGCCCCGAGTTTTGCATGCATAGAATCCATCTAGAGGAATATCATAAACCATGTGTCCAAGGTCAAAGACGACTAAATCCTAACATGCAAGAAGTGGTTAAAAAGGAAGTGATTAAATTGTTAGATGCGGGAATTATTTAAGAAATTTCCGATTCCAAATGGGTGATTCCGGTCCAAGTGGTTCCTAAGAAAGGAGGAACCACCGTAGTATAAAATGATAAAAATAAAATTATTCCAACTAGAATTGTGACGGGTTGGAGAATGTGTATTGGCTATAGAAGACTAAATTTGGCCACCAAGAAAGATCACTACCCTTTGCCTTTTATTGACCAAATGTTGGAGCGGTTGGCGTGTCACAAGTATTTTTGCTACCTCGATGGTTATTCCGGGTTTTTTCAAATACCCATTCACCTGGATGACCAAGACAAGACCACATTTACATGTCCCTATGGTACCTTTGCTTTTTCATAGAATGCCATTTGGTCTTTGTAATGCCCCCGCTACTTTCCAACGTTGCATGATAAGCATTTTCTCCGACTTTATCGAGTCTATCATGGAAGTGTTTATGGATGATTTTAGTGTTTATGTTTCTTCATTTGATGCTTGTTTGACTAACTTGTCTATATTATTGAAGCGTTGTGAGGAGGTTGACTTGGTATTGAATTGGGAAAAGTGCCACTTCATGGTGAATGAAGGAGTGGTACTTGGTCATATTGTCTCGGAAAGAGTAATCGAAGTGGATCGTGCTAAGGTCCAAGTTATTGAACAACTACCCCCACCGGTCAATGGGAAGGGAGTAAGGCATTTTTTAGGTCATGCGGGTTTCTACCGCCGTTTTATTAAATATTTTTCTAAGATTGCAAAACCCCTTACGAAGCTTCTTTTAAAAGATGCTCGCATTGTGTTTACTAATGATTGTCTTGAGTCTTTTCTTAGGATCAAGAAGGCTTTGATTTCCTCCCCTATCATCCAATCACGGGATTGGAACTTGCCATTTGAGCTCATGTGTGATGCTAGTGACTATGCGGTAGGTGTCGTGCTAGGACAAAGGAAGGATAAGTTCTCCATGATATCTACTATGCTAGCAAAATCTTGGATGCGGCTCAAATCAAGTATGCCACCACGGAGAAAGAGCTACTTGCCATTGTGTATGCCTTAGACAAATTTCGCTCTTACTTGATTGGTTCCAAAGTCATTGTTCATACCGATCATGCCGCTCTAAAGCATCTCCTAGCCAAACAAGAAGCTAAGCCAAGGTTGATAATATGGATCTTGCTCTTGCAAGAATTTAATCTTGAGAATAAAGACAAGAAGGGGGCCGAGAATGTTGTTGCCGGTCACTTATTCCGCTTGAGGTTCAATGATGGAGGTATTGATATACCTATTGATGATTCCTTCACCGATGATGTTCTACTGATGTTAGAAGCCAATACTCCTTGGTATGGCGACATTGCCAACTTCCTAGTTGGAAAAGAATTGCCACCTAACCTTTCATATAAACAAAGGAAGAAGTTCTTACATGATGCCAAATTCTTCATATGGGACGATCCATTTCTATTCAAACATTGCTCAGATGGGTTTTTTCGGAGATGTATCCCACATTAGAATGTGAAGGGGTGCTAGAAGGATCCCATTCTTCTCTTTATGGTGGTCACCATGGACCATCCAAGACCTTTGCAAAGGTGTTGCAATCCGGTTTCTATTGGCCAACTATGTTCCAAGATGCCAAAGTTTTTGTTAAGGCTTGCGATGCTTTCCAAAGAACAGGTTCTATATCACGGAGGCATGATATGCGTTTAAATGGTATCTTGGAAGTGGAGGTATTTGATGTTTGGCAGATTGACTACCAAGGACCGTTTCCTTCCTAAAAAGGAAATCGATATATTTTGGTTGTCGTTGATTATGTCACTAAATGGGTAGAGGCAATAGCTACTCCAACAAACGATGCCCATACAGTGGTTAACGTATTCAAGAAAATCATATTTCCAAGGTTTGGGGTCCCAAGAGCGGTCATTAGTGATCGTGGTACTCACTTTGGTCAGAGACAACTTGATGCCTTATTGGAGAAATATGGGGTCTATCATAGAAGAGGCTTGGCTTACCATCCACAAACTTGCGGCCAAGTGGAGGTTTCTAATCATGAGCTTAAGTCCATACTTGAGAAAGTTGTTGCCAAGTCACGAAAGGATTTTAGCATAAAGCTTGATTATACCTTGTGGGCCTACCGGACCGCATATAAGACACCTATTGGTACTTCACCATATAAGTTGGTCTATGGAAAGGCGTGCCATCTCTCTGTTGAAATAGAACATAAAGCTTATTGGGCGATCAAGGAGCTCAACATGGATGCCAAGTTGGGTGGAGAAAAGCGGTTGTTACAGTTAAATGCACTTGATGAGTTCCGCTTACAAGCTTATGAGAGCTCCCGTCTTTACAAGGATAAAACAAAGATATGGCATGATAAGAGGATTTTGAAGAAGGAGTTTCAAATCGGTGATAAGGTGTTACTTTTTAATTCCCGCCTCAAGCTATTTCCGGGAAAGTTACGATCACGGTGGTCCGGTACATATACCGTCACTAATGATAAAAAGTTTGGTTCCGTTGAAGTGATGACCACTAGTGCCGAAAAATTCAAACTCAATGGCCATCGTTTGAAGGTCTACCATGAGAATGCGATCGTTGGGATACTATACGAAGTTAACATGGAAGCTTAAACCGACTCAAGCTTCATACGTCGTGCGAGACGTTAAACCAGCGCTTCTTGGGAGGCAACCTAAGCTTTTATTTGCTTTCATTTAATTATATTATATTTTATTTTCTTTCTTTTCTTTATTTTCCGTAATTTCTCTTTTTTTAGAATTAACTAGACTTGACGATGTTTATTTTTGGTGGTTTTTAGGTGAAAAATGAAGAAAAGACGAGTCGATAAGGACATTCACGCATCCCTAAACACGAAAACCTGTTCAGGGACGTAACTTTCAAAAAACAAAGCTTCAATTACAAAACACGGACGAGAAAGTCAAAATGCGTAGACTTAGTCAACCCCGATCAGGGTTCCCAGGCCCCGATCGGGGACGCAGTTACAAGGATTTATTTCGTATTCTTTTGAAAACGAAAAAAATACAACACTATCATCTCTTCTTCCAAACCGACGGGTATCTTCTTCTACCTTTTTCTTTTCTTCATTTCTTCACTTAAATCCCAAGGAAACATCATTTCCATTATTACTTGCAAGATTCATTCCATCATCAAGTAAGTTTTGCTTTCATTTATCTTTGATTTCATCCATTTCAATCAATTTAATCAAGTTTTTCAAACCCTAACTCTAATTGGGGGAAATTGATTTTGTGCTTATTTGTGCTAGAAATTGATTGTATTGTGCTCAATTATTGTTTATAGGATGAATTAGTTCACAAATTTGTTCTATTATCCTTGTTTGGATGGATTTTGGTTGCCTTAAGATGATATCTTGTCTTAAAGTTTCGTCTTAAAATTTCAGAACAATTGCACCAAGAAAAGCTCCTATGCAAGGTGCTGCAAAGAGAAGGAGAGGTAATGCGGAATCCTCCCGGGCTGCGGAGAATGTTGAAATGCCCAATGAACCGGAATGGCATGATAATGCTTTTCCTCGAGTAATCTTCAACGATAAAAAACAATGGGATAATTGGGTCCTCATACGCTCCAAAAGTATGAAAACAACTAAGTTAATCAATCAGGCTTCTTTGAAAAGAATTGGAATTGACAAACATGTTAAGTCTTTATTTAAGAATCTTGGTATGCTAGCTTGTTGCAAGATGGATTATAAAACCTTTCCCGAGCTCACACTTGAATTTTTGAGTTCCTTCGAGTTTCATAAATCAAAACGAGAAGGATTTATTCATTTTGTAACATTCCGGTTGTTTAATCATGATTATCGTTTGGATTTATCGGACTTTGCCAAGATTTTTGCTTTGAAATGTGAGGGCTTCCATACCGAATCACCCAAAGTTTACCTCCCTAATTTGACTTGGGCATCTATTTCTAACTACCCTTTCACCGATTGGGACCATACCTTTCACCAATACATTCACTCCCCGAAACTCGCATTTGGCAAAGGTTTATGGGGTGGACTTTTTTTGGGAGGAATGAGCCTCACTCAGTGAAGAGTATTGAGGTCGATATTTTAGGTGTCTTTCTTAATGTAAACGGCGAGGAAGAGTGGGGGATCAATATTCCCTACAAATTTGCTAGCCACTTGACCAAACAATGTAATGCTTCCAATAGGTCAATTGTTTTGGGTGGGTTTGTTACTAGAATTGCACACAATGTTTGTCGTTTCAACCAAGAGACCACCGATTTGATTCCTTTGGAGAGTAGGGAAAGGGGGGATGGACTTGACTATGACTATTCCTATCTTGTAATTGGTTTAGGAGCTCTCATCCAGATATGATTGAGAGGATTGATAATCATGATTCTATTATACTACAGGCCGAGACGAGTGAGCTTCAACCTTTAGTCCATACCAAACGCCGTCATGGGAATTCCCCCTTTATTCGCCCCATTTACCACTTGCCACTTAGAGCAGGTGAGATAACTACCACCATTCATGTGACACCCTCAAATTTGCGGAAAGAAAAAAAATTATTTAAATACATAAAAGATAATAAAACATAACGAAGGTGTCATAAAATAAAAAGGTCATTACAAAACGGTAATAAAATTCTACAAAAGAAATATACAAGACGGGAGACATATCTCCCGTATAAATACGGAAATAAAAGAGTGTCTAATAATATACAATCTAAGAACCGAATATAGGTCCAAGGTAAATACTTCGCTCGCTAGCTCGTCAATGTACCCCAAATATGCATCACCACCTGTTCGACCGCATTAAATATAAACACGGAAGCCACAGTCAGTGGGGAGTAACTCCGAGTTCTCCCAGCCACGAAATGTCGAGTTTAATTAAACATGAATAATATAAAAGCAATGTATATAGGAAATACAAAACTTTAACATATATGATATGCTTTTCATGTTATGAAACAAATAACTAACATATAACCTATCATATGAAAGCTATCATGTGAATCTGTTACTAAAATATAACTCGAGGTAGGGAAGCTGGTATGC
>JAIUZE010020067.1:0-10154 GCA_022085475.1 Heliosperma pusillum
GATTGTGATCAAGAATCTTCAACTATCGTTAAAGTCCAAACATGCATAGACACAATGTTTTAAAAGCACAATTTCTTTTATCCAATTATCATCTTTTAATCAATCTAACATGGCTACCCTACATCCTAGAAAGGTGACTACTCACTCACGATTATGTTTATGTCTACGATGATATTAACAATAAAAACTAGGATAGACATTTTTAGTTGATTTTAACAATAATTTAGACTCTTTATGTGGCGATAATAACGACGCTATTTGACAATCTAAGAGATGAAACTACGATTATAACAACATGAAAATGAATCTAATAAATAGAAAATAACAATCAAAAGGAAAGCAATAAAGAACAATAAGCAAAGGATAAATTAGGAATACCTAGGTGATGATCAACAATGAAAGTGATAACGATAATAGAAATCCCTCGCATAGAAATACCGTACCTTGAATTACAACTCTTGAACCCAACAAAGTAGATACAAAGATTGAAATTCTTATTTGAACTAAGCTAATGTTTTGATATGAAATGGACAGAAATAAACTAGGAACAAAAGACAAAAGTAGAAGATAATCTAAACTAGGAAGACTAAAACTAAAGAGAAAACTAATAAGAAGATTGTATGAGATATAAAATTAGATTGTGTTGGATAGTGTGTTCTGTTGTGAGGCTAGAGCATCTATTTAAAGTATTAGAGTTTCGTGGAGAAGAGGTCGGGCATTAAACACATAGGACAAATTTAGGAAGAAGGAGCCGTCATGCTCGGATCAGCACACATCCCCGATCGGGTACACACTTACCCGATCGGGTAAGTGGTCTTCTGGAAGCTCTTGACTAACGCTTCATCTTCCTTTGCTTGACTCGACTTCCAACATCCCCCTTGAGTTCTACAATCGGGTTTGTTGCTTGGATTTGATGCAGAGCGATGAATTCTTCCGCCCAATTGATTGATCTTCCGACAACTACGAAACCGTCTTTGCTTCTTCTCTCTCTTAAGTTAGTGAACCTTCTTGAAATGCCTTACACATGGTCAAGCTTTCTTCTTCGAATCGTCGGGTTCTAGGCAAATGCTCGGGAATATAGAAAAATGGCGTAGAAACGTCACTTTCCCTACAAAACAGGTTAGAACACAAGAATTCGCCTAGAAGACGATATTAGCTCATAAAATGACTTAACAAAGCACAAATGACATACAAAGCCGAGCTAAAGTGGGGGTTAAAATCATACAAATATTCACTTATCAAACTCCCCCAAGCTAAACCTTTGCTTGTCCTCAAGCAAACATAACAAACAATACCAGGACAAGGTTGCAAGCATTGGCTACTATACCATCAAGAAACAAATCTCAACGTAAGACTTTGAAAACATAATTAATCATAACCCAAAAACAGCGTGGGCAAGAATGATACATAAACATGGCTGAGATTTACATAACGGCGTAGCGCAAAGAATTTCACTACAGAATTTCGGCTCTTGCATGATCTTTTGACAAATGGACTCTCACGGCACACTCGAACACTCATTGCATGTAAAAGGTGATTTCTTTATGTGTAAATTTTTTTGAGACACTCACCTATCTACAACTTATGAAAATGTGTCCGCAGTCTAATATGGTAAACAATTCAAAACACAAGTTAAAGATCACAATGCACATAGAAAAGAAGCCGAAAAATAAGAAGAAGGCTTTGGGAAATGGGTGAAAGGTGGACAAATAGTTATGGTTATGTGAAGGTTAGGATGAGCTAGCAACTGACCAATGATAAATAAATACTCAATCCAAACTTTCGGTTAATTCCCACAAAACAAACGATGAAGCCAGAAGTAACAATTTGGCTTATTCCACACGAAACACAAGGGTAAACTCCTTCTATTGATTTGACATTTTGAGGAGATACTCACAACTTTTTTTTTTTTTTTTTTCGTTTTCCCTTTTTTTTCTTTTCTTTTCTTGTTTTCTTTTGAACATAACTTCACTTCCTGAGCTTTTCGTCTTCCAAATTCACTTTAACAGATAAGAATATCTTCTCAAAAGAGCACCCATACACAATAGTCTAGCTACTAGCTCAAAAGGTAGGCAGTTTTTGCATGTGGCTATTATTTTGTGAAGCACTTGTATGAAGGGGGTAATTTTGAGGGGTAATTCAAAGTGAAAAAGGCTTCAAATATTAGTGAATCATGAATGCAATGCTTATAGAAATGAAATGAGAACCATACTTATGCGTTTTGACATGACACACATCACAAGGAGAACTACAAACACCTAGATGAGACTGGTTATGGATGTACCATCTAAGGGGGTTCTGACTTACAAGTTGGAGTTTGCCAAATATCACAAGATCAAGGTAGTCATCTATAATTCATTCCATGCCTCTGTGTACAAGACCTTCCCCATTGTATGTAAAATTCAATGAATATTGAATCATTATCTTTTGAAAGCTCTAAGTTTGGGAAATTTAACATGATAGCATAGTAAACAAGCAAGCAAAGCATGAAAAGCATTTAATTGTGTTCAAAATTTAAAAATCTTCTCTCTAAAATCTTCTCTATCTTATTCAAAATTTGAAAAATATAACTAAAATGCAAAAAGGGAAAATGCAATCCCTCCCCCAAGCTAAACATCACATTGTCCTCAATGTGAGCACAAAAGCTAAATATGCAATGAGATGCTTAATGGGAAGAAAGGATAAATGAAAGAAGAATGAAGCTTACTAGCTAGCGCAAACTCCCCCAAGCTAGTCTTTTGGACATGACAAGGAAGGTCGTCAGAGATTCTTCAAAAACTCTTTCATCTGCAAAGAAATCTAACAGAACAACGTAAAAAGGGAAAAACAAAAATAAAAATGCAAAAAGGGAAAACACGGGTTGCCTCCCGAGAAGCGCTTGTTTAACGTCTTGCTCGACGAATTTTTCTATGAACTCATTGGGTTGGGGATGGACGCTCCGTATAGACAATATCTAAACATCCGATGATAGAATTGCTATAGTAAAGTTTCAGTCTGTGTCCATTGACTTTGAATTTCTCACCATTGCTAGTCATTAGTTCCACATAGCCGTACTTGCTAACATATGTGACAGTGAATGGTCCAGACCATCGTGATCGAAGTTTTCCCGGAAAATTTTTCAAACGGGAGTTGAAAAGAAGTACTTGGTCACCGACATTAAATTCTTTTTTAATTATCCTCTTGTCGTGCCAACGCTTCGTTTTCTCTTTGTAAATCCTAGAATTCTCATAAGCTTGCAAACGAAATTCTTCTAGTTCATTGAGTTGCAAAAGTCTTCTATCATCACTAAGCTTAGTGTCTAGGTTAAGTTCTTTGATAGCCCAGTAAGCTTTATATTCTAACTCGACAGGAAGATGACAGGCCTTTCCATAAACCAATCGATAAGGAGATGTTCCAATCGGGGTTTTGAAAGCTGTGCGATAAGCCCACAACGTGTCATCGAGCTTATTACTCCAATCAGTTCTAGATTTTGAGACTACTTTCTGAAGAATTGTTTTCAACTCTCTATTTAAGACTTCTACTTGACCGCTGGTCTGAGGGTGGTACGCTAATCCTCGTCTGTGATACACACCATATTTGGCAAGCAAAGTATCTAACTGCTTTTCTCCAAAATGAGTTCCCCCATCACTAATCACGGCTCTGGGTACACCAAAACGTGGAAAGATGATCCTCTTAAATAGCCGTATCACAGCTCTAGAAAGATGATCTTCTTAACTAGCCGTATCACAGCTCTAGCATCATTGGTGGGAGTGGCAATTGCTTCTACCACTTAGAAACATAGTCAACAACGACTAAGAAGTAACGATTTCCGTTAGAAGAAGGGAATGGTCCTTGATAGTCAATACCCCAGACATCGAATATTTCAACTTCTAATATGTCGTTTTGAGGCATCTCATGTCTCTTGGATATTTGACCCATTCGTTGACAAGCGTCACAAGCCATAACAAAGTCCTTTGAATCTTTAAACATCGTGGGCCAGAAAAACCCGGATTGCAAGACTTTGGCTACGGTCTTGGACGGACCATGATGACCACCATAAGCAGATGAGTGGCATCCTTCTAAAACTTCTTTAACTTCCCACTGAGGGATACATCGTCTATAAAGACCATCAGAACACTGCTTGAAAATATAAGGGTCATCCCAAACAAAGAATTTTGCATCATGCAAAAATCTCTTTCTTTGGTTATAAGAAAGGTCACAAGGTAGCTGTTGACTGACAAGAAAATTGGCCATATCAGCATACCAAGGAGAAGAGTCGGTAATCGCCATTAATGAATCATCAGCAAACGAATCATTAATTGGTGTTGGCAATCCTATTTCAGTTACTCTTATCCTTGAAAGATGGTCAGCGACTACATTTTCTGCTTCTTTCTCATCCCGGATATCTAGATCGAACTCTTGAAGGAGCAAGATCCATCGGATAAGTCGAGGTTTTGCCTCTTTCTTCGAAAGCAGATATTTCAAAGCAGCATGGTCAGTGTAAACAATGACTTTCGATCTTATAAGGTAAGAACGGAATTTGTCTAAAGCATAGACAATGGCAAGAAGTTCTTTTTCAGTAGTGGCATAGTTGATTTGGGCAGGATCTAATGTTTTACTAGCATAGTAAATTGCATGAAGGAACTTTTCCTTTCTTTGCCCTAAAACAACTCCAACGGCATAATCACTCGCATCGCACATACGTTCAAATGGAAGATTCCAATCAGGTGACTGGATTATAGGTGCGGTGATTAGAGCGCGTTTGATTTTGTTGAATGCCTCAAGGCATTCCTTCGTAAATTAAAAGGCGCATCCTTAAAAAGGAGCTCAGTCATGGGCTTGGATATTTTAGAAAAATCTTTAATAGACCGTCGGTAGAAACCGGCGTGGCCAAGGAAACTCCTGATTCCTTTTACATTAGCAGGTGGTGGCAGTTGTTCAATAACTTGGATCTTAGCTCGATCCACTTCAATACCTCATTCAGAAATGATGTGTCCTAAAACTACACCTTCGTTCACCATGAAGTGACACTTTTCCCAGTTGAGAACAAGGTCGACTTCTTCACAGCGTTTCAATACTTTGGATAGATTTGTCAAACAATTATCAAAGGAAATGCCATAGACGCTAAAGTCATCCATGAATACTTCCATGATAGTCTCAACAAAATCGAAAAAGATACTAGTCATGCAACGCTGGAAAGTTGCAGGTGCATTACATAGGCCAAATGGCATTCGACGATAAGCAAAAGTACAATAGGGACAGGTGAAGGTGGTTTTCTCTTGGTCCTCAGGGTGGATAGGAATTTGGAAAAATCCTGAGTAACCATCTAGATAACAGAAATATTTGTGGCAAGCTAACCTCTCTAACATTTGATCAACGAAGGGCAGAGGATAATGATCTTTTCGAGTTGATTGATTCAACTTCCTGTAGTCAATACACATACGCCATCCCGTCACAATCCTTGTGGGGATGAGCTCATTCTTTTCATTCTTGACTACTGTTGTTCCTCCTTTCTTGGGAACAACTTGGACAGGGCTAACCCATTTTGAGTCAGAAATTGCATAGGTTATGCCAGCATCTAGTAATTTCATAACTTCAGCTTTAACTACTTCTTGCATGTTGGGATTAAGACGGCGTTGACCTTGAACACAAGGTCTTTGGCCTTCTTCTAAGTTGATTCTATGCATGCAAAAGTCGTGGCTTATGCCTGTGAGATCTTCAAGTTTATAACCTATTTCCTTTTTATGTTTTCTCAAGATAGTCAATAGCGAGTTTAACTGATTTTCATCTAGGAGAGCACTCACTATGACTGGGCAATATTCAGACTCATCTAAAAAAGCATATTTTAGATTTGAGGGAAGAGGTTTAAGTTCAGGTTTATGTACTTCTGCCTTGGCAGGAGCATCAATTAAGCTTATGAACTCCTCAACTTCTTCAGACAGTATCTCTTTACCAGTCAAGTCCCTTTCCAGCTCACTGATCTCAAAATTGTCGTTCTCAGAGATATCCTCTAACAATAAAATTGCTTTTAAAGGATCCTCAATTATTGATGGATACAGAGATTCATCAATGATTGAGTCGACAATGTCAAGAAAACAGCAAGGCTCTTCAAGCATAGGGCTCTTCATTGCACTGTTTAAGTTGTAGGTGACTTTATCATCACCTACCTCTAATGTCAATTTTCCATTCTTGACATCGATTACTGCTCCCGCAGTGTGTAGAAATGGTCTTCCTAATATGATAGGGATTTGCGAATCTTCAGCCATATCTAACACTATAAAATCGACTGGAATGAAAAACCTCTCTACTCTAACAGGTACATCCTCTAAAACTCCCATAGGTTGTTTTAGAGAACGATCTGCCATTTGCAGGGTGATACTTGTGCATTTGAGAATTCCCATATTCAATTTTTCGCAAATGGAATAGGGCATAACGCTTACACTAGCACCTAGATCGCATAAAGCTTTATCAATAGTGTAGGTGCCTATAGTGCAAGGTATAGAGAAACTACCAGGATCCTTTAACTTAGGAGGGGACTTATTTTGCAATAACGCACTGCATTCAGCGGTGAATGCGATGATTTCAACATCATCTAGAGTCCTCTTCTTTGTTAGAATATCCTTCATGAATTTCGTGTAAGAAGGGATTTGAGTGATTAATTCAGTGAAGGGAACCGTTACTTGGAGGTTTTTGACAACTTCCATGAATTTACCGAACTGGGTTTCCTTATGATTTCTCCTCAAACATTGGGGAAATGGAACTTGAATTTTGATGGGTTCCTTTTCGAGTTCATCCTTCTTTTCAGATTTGTCTTCCGCTTCCTTAGCTACTTGTGAAGGCTCAACTACTGGCTCTTTGGGTTGCTGAGGTTCTGTATAAGTGGTACCACTACTAAGGGTGATAGCATTTGCGGTGTCCCTTGGTGGTTCACCATGAGGTGAGAGTTGGCCTTGTTTTCTTTGAGCATTAGAGGCAGCCAATTGGGCCATTTGAGTTTCAAGCATCTTGATGGCAGCCCCTTGAGCTTGATCACTCTTTTGAAGTTGAGCAAACATTGAATCCTGTTTTTGAACAACTTGTAGAAGCATGGATTCAATTTTGCTCAAGCTTGAGTCCTTTTGTTGGCCTTGAATTTGAGGTGGTTGGTGTTGAGGTTGATTTTGGTAAGGTTGGTTGAAGTTAGGTTGGAATGAAGGTCTCTGGTTTTGAAAACCAGGTGGATTGTAAGGCTTTTGTTGGTGTGGTATGAATGGTTGTTTGTTTTGTTGGTTGGGATTTTGAACGTTGGTACTTTTGTAGGACAAAAATGGGTGGTTTTTTGTGTTTTCGTTATAAAAGTTTGAGAAAGCGTTGCCTTGCCTATATCCTTGATATGCATTGACTTGCTCTATTGAACTTCTACATTCTTGAAAACTATGCCCTCCAATCCCACATGTCTCACATACTACTACGTGGTTAGTGACGTTGATATGCTCCTTGGATTGGGAAGAGCTTCCTATTTGTTGCTTCAGAAGGGCTAATTGGGCTTCCAGGAGTGCTACTTTACTTGAATCATCCTGCTTGGCTTTGAGTGGCATAGCACGCAAGTTGCTATACTGAGAATCGTGGATTGCCATTGACTCGATAGTCGCACTAGCTATCTCTACATCGATTTGATCGAAACGACCATTGTTAGCGGAGTCGAGGATACGACGAGATTCGCCACAACAACCGTTGTAGAATGTGATAGCCAGGAACCATGAATCAAGGCCACGATGAGGGGATTCTCTTTGTAATTCTTTGTACCTTTCCCATGCCTCATAAAGGCTTTCGTCGCCTTTTTGACGGAATCCAGTAATTTGACTTCGTAAGAGTGCGGTTCGTTCTGGTGGGAAGTACTTTTGATAGAAAGCAAGAGCTAGACCATCCTAGTCGACTATTCCTAAGGCAACTCGGTCAAGACTATTGATCCAGAATTTTGCCTTTCCTCTTAAAGAGAAGGGAAAGAGCATTTCCCTAATCTGTTCTTGGGATACTCCAGTTTGTCTAATCGTGGAGCAATAGTCACAGAAGTTTTGGATATGAAGGTTGGGATCTTCTGTGGCATTGCCACCAAATTGATTTCTTTCTATTAGATTAATGAAGGCAGGTTTGATTTCAAAGTTTTGGGCTGTAAATTAAGGTGTAGCGATACCCTTTGGAAGTGTGTCTGCGGTGGGTTTAGAATGGTCGGAAAGTCGAACCATTTTTGTTTGTGAAGATGAAGATGGAATGTTGGTTGAAAGTTAATTGGTTTTTTGAAATGGGGATGAGAATGGTGTTGGAGCAAGTGTCCTCCACAATAGTGCATTTATATTATAAATCTCATTTTGGAATATTAGTGGGATGACTAGTATTTTGATACTCCACGTTAGTTGATTAACGTAAATCGATAACGGTCAGCTGACTAGAGTTAGACGTTATTGTCATATGACGGCGGTTATCAACTGACCCCTTTCGGTCACACCTATAGGATGCGACTCAAACAGAAATCTAATTATTTGTATACGATACATATTAATTAGTGCTTTATATATATATTTGATATATGTTTAGTTACGAGAGTTTATTATTGGAAATTGAGTTACGAACTCATTCCGGATAAGTTTATTAGTCAATTATACGATAATTAACTGAATAAATTTTACGTCTTACTTTAATATGATTGAATAAGATTTAATTTAATGATTAATAGTTAATTCATTAAATTAGTTGAGGTTATGCATATACTTTGAGGTAGAGGTGATTAGTTAATTATATTTACAAGGAGTTGTAAAATAATCTAACTAGGCATTGTGGGACCCATTATATATTGATATAATGATAAAATATCACTTAAAAGTTATGTGTATATTATTTATTAATTTGAGTCATATAATTATTATATGATCAAATTAACCCTTAATTATACAAGATAATTAAACATATGATTCTAAGTATTTGTGGGACAAATATCAAAAAACAAAATGGACCATATGTCACTAGTGGAGGCCGGATCCTTGTAGTGTAGAACATGATGATTGTTGTTTCTTGTATTACACTACAACATGTGATCATGTCATGTTTATGACACATAATCATATTCTAATTCACATCTACACTCAACCAATTTGCATGGGATTATTTTAAGCAAATAAGGGGCCACTCATGCATGTTTGGCCGGACCATAGTGTCCTTAAATGGACAAATTTTGTTGTTCATTTTACTTGCTTGTTCATTCTTATTTTGATGCTTATCTCACTAAAAATCCTCATCTCTCTAAAACCTCTCAAACACTAATATTTCCGATTACTAGAGTAGTAATAAAATCTAATATTAGTTCATCTTATCACTTGTGTTTTCTAGTCAAAAACTAAGTGATTAGTTTGGGTTCTCTCTTGTGTGCTTCTTAAAGGAGGTCTTCTAATTTGAAGATTACAAGGAGGATCATCTATTTCTTTCTAGCACAAGATCAACAAGAAAGGTGTTTCTTGTTGTGCCCATATAAACCGAAATTTCTCAATGTAAGGAAATTTCTTCTTATTTTTATTATGCATTTTAATTTGCATGCATGTTACATAGATCTTTATTAAACACTAAATTAACAAGTAATTTAGTAAATAATTAGAGGAGTATAATTAGGGTCAATGAACTTTCATGTGGTATCAGAGCTAGCTTGTAGCATGCATGTTGATTTTAAGCATTAAAATCGGGTTATACAATAACTTGAGTAAAAATCGAAAATTTATGTTAAAGATGGTTTTCACAAAATTTTCTGATTTTCATGCATACCTACTGATCTCAAAATGTTTGTGGTCAAATTTGGTAAATTTACGAATTAATTAGCTATTTATTATGTTTTATGGCCTTTATAACCGAGTTAACATGCGTTTTTATGTTAAAAGTTAACTAAAAATAGTTGCATGTTGAATCTTGCCTCAAATTTTTAATATGATCTCACATGCATGGTGTACATATTGTATGTAATGTTTCGTGACATTTGGTCATGTATTGCATGGTTATTGATTTTTATTGGATACAAATTGATTTAAAGGAGTTATTTTGTTCTTAAAATTGAAACGAGACTTTCTGGAGTTCAAAATTTTTTTTACATTTTAAAATATTATTTATATCAGGCTGGTAAAATTTTAAAATTTGTTTCATCAGTTTACTATTTT
>JAIUZE010020068.1:0-20399 GCA_022085475.1 Heliosperma pusillum
TCCATGAATTTACTAAACTAGGTTTCCTTATGATTTCTCCTCAAACGTTGGGGAAATGGAACTTGGATTTTGATTGGTTCCTTTTCAGGTTCATCCTTCTTTTCAGGTTTGTTTTCCGCTTCCTTAGCGGTGGATGGTTGAGAATCTTTTTGGCTCTCTACTTGTGTAGGCTCAACTATTGGTTCTTTGGGTTGCTGAGGTTCCTTATAAGTGGTACCACTCCTAAGGGTGATAGCATTAGCGGTGTCCCTCGGTTGCTCACCGTGAGGTGGGAGTTGGCCTTGTTTCCTTTGGGTATTAGAGGCAGCCAATTGGGCCATTTGAGTTTCAAGCATCTTGATGGAAGCATTTTGAGCTTGATCACTCTTTTGAAGTTGAGCAAACATTGAATCTTGTTTTTGAACAACTTGGAGAAGCATGGATTCAATTTTGCTCAGGCTTGAGTCATTGGGTTGGCTTTGATTTTGGGGTGGTTGGTGTTGAGGTTGGTGTTGGTAAGGTTGATTGAAGTTAGGTTGGAATGAAGGTCTCTGGTTTTGAAAACCAGGTGGATTGTAAGGCTTCTGTTGATGTGGTATGAATGGTTGTTGAATCTGATGGTGGGGATTTTGAATGTTGGTGCTTTTGTAGGACAAAAAAGGATGGTTCTTTGTGTTCTCGTTATAGAAGTTTGAGAAAGCATTGCCCTGCCTATATGCTTGATAGGCATTGACTTGCTCTAACGAACTCCTACATTCTTGAAAACTGTGTCCTCCAACCCCACATGTCTCACATACCACTACGTGGTTAGTGACGTTAACATGTTCCTTGGATTGGGAAGAGCTTCCTACTTGTTGCTGCAGAAGGGCTAATTGGGCTTCTAGGAGTGCTACTTTACTTGAATCGTCCTGCTTGGCTTTGAGTGGCATAGCACGCGAGTTTCTATACTGAGAATCGTGGATTGCCATTGACTCGATAGTCGTACTAGCTATTTCTACATCGATTTGATCGAAACGACCATTGTTAGCGGAGTCAAGGATACGACGCGATTCGCCACAACAACCGTTGTAGAAGGTGATAGCTAAGAACCATGAATCAAGGCCATGATGAGGGCATTCTCTTTTTAATTCTTTGTACCTTTCCCATGCCTCATAAAGGCTTTCATCGCCTCTCTGACGGAATCCAGTGATTTGACTCCGTAAGAGTGAGGTTCGTTCTGGTGGGAAGTACTTTTGATAGAAAGCAAGAGCTAGACCATCCCAGTCGGCTATTCCTAAGGCAACTCGGTCAAGGCTATTGATCCAGAGTTTTGCCTTTCCTGTAAAGAGAAGGGAAAGAGCATTTCCCTAATCTGCTCTTAGGATACTCCAGTTTGTCTAATTGTGGAGCAATAGTCACAGAAGTTTTGGATATGAAGGTTGGGATCTTCTGTGGCATTGCCACCAAATTGACTTCTTTCTATTAGATTGATGAAGGCGGGTTTGATTTCAAAGTTTTGGGCTGTGATTTGGGGTGTAGCAATACCCGTTGGAAGTGTATCTGCAGTTGGTTTTGAATGGTCTGAAAGTCGAACCATTTTCTTTTGTGAAGATGAAGATGGAGTGTTGTTTGAAAGTTGATTGGTTTTTGAGAATGGAGATATGAATGGATCTTCTTCTCCTTCAAGATTAGATAAGATATCCGAGTATTTCTCACGAATACGATCTAAACTTGAAGTATCAGAAGCTTTTGAGATTTCGTTGAATAACTTTAGTTTCCTACGCAGAGTCCTTTCTAGTTCGGGGTCTAAAGAGATAGGGGTACCTAGTCTAGAAGATCTGGGCATAAGATTGAAAAGCTAAGATGAAAAATCAAGAGAGGTCTAAAGGAATTTGAGTTCCTAAAGACTAGATAAAACTAATTGCGATAAAGATCACAAGAAAAAGGAAAACTAAACCGTGCTCCCCGGCAACGGCGCCAAAATTTGATCCGGCATGTCGCAAGCCCGATACAAAGATAAATTACCCAGACTAGGCTAATAACAAATTAATGTAATTAGGGAAGTAGGGGTCGATCCTCAGGGAGATGGTGTTTCCTATACAATGTGAAATGTTTCGCAATTGAGTTTTATCTAACGAGTTTCTGGGTTTTGGGATTATGATGTCTAACTAACAAAAGGCATAAATGAAAACAAAATAAAAGCAAATGGAAACGAAAACAATAAAGCAAATGATGATTTAACAATAATGAAAAGCATCCAGGGAAGTAGGTTCACACATGTAGATTAACATATTGATGAAATTGGATTTAGGACATGCAAATAATTCATTGTGAGTTCGTAAGAATGATGTGTTCATTACAATCATAGATCAGATGGTCTAGCAGGCTTTTAGGCGATTTACTAGGTCTTAATCCACCATGTCATGCTTTGTCTATTCAATTCGCGTATCTCTACCTTGGAAAAGAATTCCATGCTAGTCAATGATTTTGATCAGGAATCGTCAACTATCGTTATAGTCCAAACATGCATAGACACAATGTTTTAAAAGCACAATGTCTTTTATCCAATTATCATTTTTTAATCAATCTAACATGGATACCCTACACCCTAGAAAGGTGACTACTCACTCATGATAATGTTTATAACTAAGATGATGGTGATAATGGAAACTAGGATAGACATGTTTAGAATAATTTAGGACTCTCTATGTGGCGATAATAACGACGCTAATTGATAATCTAAGAAATGAAACTTCGATTATAACAACACAAAAATGAATCTAAGATAATATGTATGGAAAATAACAATCAAAATAGAAAACAATACGGACATTAAACAAAGGATAAAATAGAAATACCTAGGTGACGATCAACAACGAAAGTGATAACAATAATAGAAATCCCTTGCATAGAATAATCGTTCCTTGAATTACAACACTTGAACCCAACAAAGTAGATTACAAAGATTGAAGTTCTTATCGATCTAAACAAAGGTTTTGATGTAGAAAGGACCGAAATAAACTAAGAACTAAAGATAAAAAGAAGAAGAAAATAATCTAAACTAGAATTTCTAAACTAAAGAGAAGAGAAAAGATTATTCTAAGGAGGATGTAAAAAAGATGTGAGAAGAGGATTGTGTGATGAGATGATGTGAATTGTGTGGCTGGAGCATCCTTTATATAGCATTAGGGTTTCGTGGGGAAGGGGTCGAGCATTGAACATATAGGACAAAAGGAGGAAGTTGAAGCAATTTGCTCGAAGCAGCAAAGATCCCCGATCGGGTACACACTTACCCGATCGGGTAAGTTGTCATCTGGAAGCTTTGACTCTCGTTTCATCTCCCTTTGCTCATGACTTGACTTTCATCATCCCCCTTGACCTCTTGAGTCGGGTTTGTTGATAGGATTTGATGTAAAGCGATGAATGCTTCGCCCAACTGATTGATCTTCCGACAACTGCGACATCGTCTTTACTTCTTCTCTCTTTTGAATTAGTGAACTTCCTTGAAATGCCTTTGACATGGTCAAGCTTGCTTCTTCAAATCGTCGGGTTCTAGGCAAATGCTTGGAAATATAGAAAAAGGGCGTAGAAACGTCACTTTCCCTACAAAACAGGTTAGAACATAGGAATTCGCCTAGAAGACGTTATTAGCTCATAAAATGGCTTAAGAAAGCACAAATGACTTACAAGACCGAGCTAAAATGGGGGTTAAAATCATACAAATATTCACTTATCAACTATCAAGGCCCCTTTATTTCTTCAAAAGGGAATAGGTACATTCTAGTGGCCGTAGACTACGTGTCCAAATGGGTTGAGGTGGTGGCTTCCCCTACCAACGATGCCAAGGTTGTCATCAATTTCCTAAAGAAGATCATTTTCCCCCGGTTTGGAGTACCTAGAGCTCTAATAAGTGATGGAGGAAAGCACTTTCATGAAAAACGACTTGACTCACTACTTCTTAAATATGGTGTTCATCACCGTACCGGTTTGGGGTATCATCCCCAAACAAGTGGGCAAGTCGAAATCTCCAACAAAGAAATCAAATCTATCCTTGAAAAAGTGGTCTCAAAGCACCGTAAAGATTGGAGTTCAAAGCTCGACGACACACTATGGGCATATAGGACGGCATTCAAAACTCTTATTGGAATGTCGCCTTATAAGTTGGTGTATGGCAAGTCTTGCCATTTGCCCATAGAGCTCGAATACAAGGCATATTGGGCGATCAAAGAACTAAATCTTGATGCAAAACTGAGCGGTGACAAGAGATTACTCCAATTACAAGAGCTTGAGGAGTTCCGCCTCAAATCTTATGAAAATGCCCAATCTTACAAGGAGAAGACCAAACTCATTCACGACAAGAAGATCCTCAAAGAGGATCTCCAATGTGGAGTCAAGGTGCTTCTATTTAACTCAAGGTACAAATTATTTCCCGGGAAGCTCAAATCCTGGTGGTCGGGACCATTCTTGATCACCGAGGTAGGGAGATATGGAGACTTCGAGTTGGCAAGCAAAGATGGCCAAAGATTCAAAGTGAATGGGCAACGAATCAAGCTCTACAAGGAAGGTTCTCTCATCGGGGTAGTCGAGGCTTTGTACCTCAAGCCGACAACCTTTCATTAATTCTTGAACAAGAACAGGTTTTGTGAAGTCCCCCAAGAATCACAAATTTGTATATATTTCTAACTCATTTACTAATGCTTGGTAGATATTAGTTTGCATGGAAATTGGTTAAATTGACGATAATGAGGTCGAATTTTTGTTTGGCCAATTGAATCATTAATTAAATCAATTTCCCATTACTTAGTTAATTTTGTAAATTTTTGGTGCAATTTTTGTCAATGAGAGTGTGAGGGAGAGATTTAATGTGGTGTGTGATTGTTTTGTAAGATGAAATAAAGGAAACATGGAGGAATGATAATGAAGAAGCGAGAAATCGAACAAGGGTGAAGAAGTTTTGTTCAAGACACGAAAAAAAGGTGAGTCACGCTCGTGAAATGAGCCTCACGTCCGTGACTGATGAAGCTTGGTGAGTCAAAAGACGAGAAATACGTCTAACGACCGTGAAAACTAACTCACGGTCGTGAAACAAGTTTCACGGTCGTGAAAAGCTTTCACGGTCGTGAGATTGTGACACAAAATATACAGCCACTTTGCAAAATCAGTTCACGGTCGTGACATTAAGCTTCACGGTCGTGAAACCTATCTCACGCTCGTGACCACTATTTCAGGGTCGTGAAATGCTATAAACCGTGATTTTCATTCTTTCTTTTCTTCCTTCTTATCCTTTCCTTTCATCTTCTTCTTTACCCACACAAACACAATCCCAAAACCCTTTATCTCACTAAAACACCCAAACCTCCCTCAAAACTCAATCAAATCACCTCAAATCTTCCTTAAATTGCTACAAAAACTCTTCTTCTTTAATTATAAACACAAAAAGAGCCATTCTTTAACCTTATAAACACCAAAAAACTCAAAAAAATCAATTTTCAAACCTTGGGTTTCAAAATCCGAATTTGGGGATCCATTTTTTGGGTTAGTTTTCAAGCTTTCTACTTCAATAGAAAGTAGTTTTGGGGTTAATTGAAGGTTTTGCAAGTGTTCGTAATCGTCTTTAAGGAATTTTTTAGCAATTTTTCTTCTTGGAAAAGCTTGTGTTAGAACAACAATGGTGGGACAAGGGAGAGGCAAAGCAGCAGCATCAAGGACTACAGAGAGAAGGAGGGGAAGCGGTTCAAACAACCCAAACCCGGATGAAGACTTAGAGATTGAGCAACTTCCAAATTTTCCGGAAGTCGTCTTTGAGACGGACGCTCATCGGCAAGCCTTTGAAGGGATTCAAGGGTTGGAAATGGAGCCTACCGTCTTTCTATGCCACGACGTCATACGTCGTTTAGGCTTGACGGAATAGATTCAGACTTTTTTCGCGGCTACGGGTATGACTACTTTATTTTCTATGCATGAGCTCTCCTACCGGAGTCTCACGCTTGAGTTTTTGAGTAGTTTAAATAATTGCGTAAATGCTGAAAATAGACCTTGTTTTAGTTTCCGTCTTGCCAACACTTCACATGTCGTCCCCATGGATGATTTTGCTGCCATATTGGAGAAGGGATTCCGAGGAGCCTAAGGGATATAATTTAAGCCCGCTTTGGGAGGCCTTGACCAGGAGGGTTTTGACTGATTTCCGTCGGAATTCGGCCCTCTTAATTCACCACCATATGCCCCGTTTTTGGCACAGGTTAGTGTCTGGCACCTTCCTCTGTCGGCAAGAGCCGAACAAACTGACTCAGCTTGACCTCACCCTCTTAGAGTCGCACTTGAATGTGCAAGGGTCGAGGGAAACCTTCACCTTTCCCCTAATGCATGAAATTTTTAGGAGGTGGAGGAAGTTGGGAAAGACCACCGTAGCGCGTAAACAGACGGTGGTCATAGGGGGTTTGGTAACTTTTTTGGCTAAGCACTTTGACCCCGACTTCAATAGTCATGGGGCGTATGAGGCTTTACCCGGGGGGACACTTCTAGACGAGACTTCCCTAATCCACTCAAATTGGATTAGGATTGACCGGGTTAAGGGATATCTTTGGGTAATCAAGGATGCCACCCCCTTTTACCTACCTTGTCATAGACTCCCGACTTTCGCGCCTAGGAGCGACATAGTAGATAGGCGACCTAGCTACCTGCTACCGGTGAAGATGGCAGGTGGTAGAGCCTCTTCTAGTGGCGCTAGGGAGGAGGGAGAGTCTCCCAGCAACCTCGACCCCGACCCAGAACCTACACCGAGTCAGAGTGCGCCTCATGTAACCCTCGTTGTTCCCCCTTTTCCTTTACCACATCTGCAACCACCATACCCCCCATCCAGTTTTGTGAATATTCCCCCTATCCCTTTGAGTACCAGGGGTATGTTCACCCCGACCCTACCATCTCCCCCCAAGGTGAATACCTGACCGGTCTCATGCAAAACATGCATTTGAACATGCATGAAGACCGGGTGAACAATTATTATGCCACTTACCCCAACTACTATTTGCTGGCTAACCAAGGGTACATTGACTCGAACGGTTTTTTGCCAAGCTGGGCACAACGTGATGTGTTGTTCCCCAACCATGGAAACCAGGGAGGGGTAGCGGCATGGAGACCGGGGGAGACCAAGGGAATCGGGAAGAGGGTGGTGGTAGTGGTGGGCGGGATGAGAATGAAGATGAGATGGAGACCTTTTGAGGAGGATTTGTGTTTTGTTTGATGATAGGAAGAGTTGGAGTGGTGTCTAGGTGGCTTGTTTAGCATCTACCCCCTCCCCTCTAGTGCGTGTTTCCTTCTCTCCTCTCTTTGATTGACTTGATTTGCATCGTTAACTTGTAATTTTTATTGTTGTGTTGGTTGGCCTCGGTAACATTGGAGGCGGGTGTCCATTCCAATCGGACACCAATCTTTTGCTCCTTCTTGGAACATCCAAATTGACAAACAACATTCATTGCATTTAGATAATTCTCATGCATCACGTAGTTGCACTTTCAGGTGCCATTTTTAGACTTTCCCGTGGTAGGTACCCCATGAGGGGCATTGCATTTACGCACATTACCGCCGCGACGAGACTCCGATATGGCACACCTAGTTTTCTTTTTTATCTGGACTTTCTTGTGGGAGGTACCCCATGAGGGGCATTGCATTTATGCACATTACCACCGCAACGAGACTCTAGATTGGCATATAGTTTAGCTTGCATTCACTTAGATCATGCACTTTGTATTATATCACTTTACATTTAGTTTTAGGAATATTGATTAGATCATGCATTTCATATAGAATTAGTTCATTTGCATAACTAACCCTCTTGTATATATTGTTCATATTGTGAATATTCATCAAAAATCAAAAACCCAAAAACAAGTTTTTATTTTTTCAAAATATTTAAAAACCCAAAAACAAGTTCTTTTCCTTTTAGAAAACCATTCAAAAATCCAAAAACATGTCTTTCTTTACTTTCAATAAGCTCATTTCATACATTAGAGACAATGTATGTTCCTATGTGGGGGATGGAGAATTATTTTGATAATTTGAAAAAATCACAAAAATATGTTTTATTTTGCATTTAAAATCATTCAAAAATCCAAAAAAATCGAAAAAAAGTTTGAAAATTCCTAAAAACTAGTTTGTTTAGATCTTACTTTGAATATATTTGCATTGCTTTTTCTTCTAACCTCCATACATAGGTCCGCTACACACCGCTTAAGAGACTTATAGAAGGGATTAAGAAGACCGCCATGGTATGATCGTTCTTATTCCTTCTCCTTCTTTCTTTCTTTACTTCTTATCACATGAGGAATTTGGAGGAATTGTTGATGATTGCGATGTGGATTTTGATGAATTGGCGGTTGTGTGACTTATGTGTTGTTAGGGGGTTTCATTAGATTAATTGTCACGTAGTTCACTAGAGCATTTGCATTAGTTTGTATATATGTTGCTTAATTCTAGATCATGGCATATAGTTGCATTTAGGAGAACTTTTTAAAATGCCTAATTTGGAAATTGAACAAGCTTGGATTTTGAAACACCTTTTAATGTGTATTTTTAGTATAATTTTCGCACCGTTTCCTAGAGCCTAGTCAAGGGCTTGCATTTACCATCTTGACCACCCCCATGGCGTGCAAATTCCTTGGTGAACGCTTTCCTAGGTGACTCTCAAGGCCTTGTAATTGTCCAATCATCACATTTCACTACATTTAACAAAAAGGAAATTTTTCCATCACAAGTACAAAAAATTGAGTTCAAACGTAATCGAAAAGAAAAGCTTGAAATTTTGCATATCTTTGCCTTAGTCCTAGCTTAGGGAGTGCATATGGAGACTTCTAGGCTCTTCTAGAGTACCCTCACTACATATGGGGTTGCTCTCGATGTTGCTACGGCGAGGATTTGCCTATTGTTGGTCTCCGCCGCACACCTTTCGCTCGGCTACCTTTCTATCTAAAGGCACCCAAATCAAGCAAAAATCAAACAGAAAAAAAAGAGAAATCACAAAAACAAAAACAAAAAGAAAAAAAGAAATCTAATAAGAACTCAAACATCTCGTTTCCTTACCTTTTTGATGATTACTCCTACGTTACATGGCTAAGAGGGGACGACCCTTCCTTTCACTTAGGTGAGAGGCAGAATTCCGATCCTACAGTGTCTTCTAACACCATGGGGCCCTCACTTTCCATCCCGCCTTATCACCCTTGACAAAGCTTTCTAGTGGACGTGAACGAATATACTAATTTTATACAATAAAGAGCTGATTTATTTCTATCTTTCTAGGCCTAGTTCTTTGTAAAACTAGTAAGTACATAGGAATTTGCATGCTTGAAATTTTTTCATTTTAGATGAATCCCGGCATATGGATGAGGCATGTTGCCACTTGCTTTTGTAGATGCATTCTCATATGTTTTGTGTGCTTCATTGCCTAGAATGCATCGGAGTTTTGGCAAGACCCCACTTGCCTTGCAAGAAGGGATCCTACCTCATGGATACCTTGTTGCGAGTTGAAGGGACGGAGCAAGGCCCGTTAGTTGCCTTGTATCGGTTAGGTTTAGCGTATTTAATTAAGGGTCTTGGCTATTGTTCATCCTTACTCGGGACGAGTAAGGGTTTGGTTTGAGGAGATTTGATATAGTGTCATTTCACCCTACATTTTCACCCATTTTTGTCTCGTTTTGCTTGCCTTTAACGCTCCCTAAGAGCGTTTCTACGTGTTTTACCTTCTTCTAGCATATTTCTCGCTTTTATCGTGTTTTGTAGGTAAACCGTCATTTGAGGCGATTTCTACCTAGTTTTGATCGACAAAGAAGAAGGTGAATCACTCGGAGGACCCACGACATACCTTGGGGGTCCCACATACCCTTGGGGGGGCCCTACTCGATGCGCCAAAGCCCTCCCGAGTCAAGGCAAGCGAAACCGGGAAGGAAGTAACAAAGTCAAGCAAAGGAAGAGGGAAAAGAAGCATTTCACGGGCGTGAAAGGTATCTCACGGTCGTGAGATGCCTTTCCAAGAAGACGGATTCTCGAGCATTTCAGCTCACGGCCGTGAAACTCATTTAATGGTCGTGAAAGGTAAGTCGCGGTCGTGAAACTCATTTCACGGTCGTGACTTGTTCGTGAAAGAAGGACCTGCCTCTGCCAAATATCTCACGATTGTGACTTGCAGTTTCACGTCGTGAGACAGCTTTCACGACCGTGAGACACCTTTCACGATCGTGACTTTGCCAGTCCATGAAGTCTTTCGAAGCCCATCTTTCCTCTATTTTGTAAACCTATAAATAGACCCTCTTATGTAATTAAAGGGCACGAAACCCTAGATCTGAAACTCTCATACAATTAGCATTTAATCTTCTATTAATCTTCCATAATTAGGCTAATTAGTGGGTTAATTAGTAATTGCAACTTGGTTTATTGTTGGAATTTGGTTTGTATTCAAAGATTTGTGACAAAATCTTGGTTATTATATCAAAGTTCTCATCTTTTTCCAAGTTGGTATAATTCCTTTACTTAATCTTGTCTTTAATTAAGTTTTCATTTCAATTCTTGTTATCTTTTCATTGTTAATTAGAAAATGTTTATTGTTGTTGATTTCCTTTTGCAATCCTTAGTTAATATTGAATTTCCTTTGAATATGAGTGAGTAGTAATCTTGCTAGGGTTATGTGGGGGATTATGGGTTATAGTATGAGTTAATGTGTTCTTGTTGGGGTTAACAGTTGATTACAGTCTTGTCTCCATACTATGCTTATACCATGTTTGATGAAATGCCTACTTGAGTTTGCATGATTCTTTCGCTTGTTTCGAATACCATAAGATCGAAAGTCGTGGTTTTTCGTAGAACCGCTAGTTTGGCAAACCGTATCTAGTTACGCGATAGCTAGTTAGAGTAGGTATGAGGAGGATTTGTAAGAACGAAAGCCTCAATTCACTTTCCTAGGCTAGACGACATTTCAACTATTAAACCCGGCTTTTTCACTCGGCTTTACTACCCATATGAACCCACTCACCCTAGTTTTCCCTCTTATTTGATAAAAATCCAATCTTTCTAGTCTTAGACTCCTTTTGTTGTTTTTGTTTGCTTTTAATTATTGTTTTTTAGTTTAGTCAACAAATCCAAACCCAATTTACATTGTGACTTTGCAAGAGACTTAGTAGACTATTAGATTATTTCTAGACACCAACCGTCTCTGAGATCGACACTCTTACCGCAACACTATATCCTACATCAAAATGGCGCCGTTGCCGGGGACGGTGTATGTTTAATTTGATTGTTTTTAGTTTGCTTTAGTTTTTTGCCTATTGTCTTGAGAAACCTAGTTTCTCAAGGCATTCTCACCGTTTACATTTAGTTTTCTTGTATGCCCAGGCGAGCTCCCCCAAAGGATCAACCTCCAATCGATCTCGAGATCGAAAGGACCTTTAGGAGACTTCGCAAAGTCTTCAAAACTGCAAATAGAAGCTCTTCTTCGAATCCGATTACTACAACGGAGGAGCCTCTACCTTTGATTGAAGAAAGGGAAATCCGGGAAAGTAACGAGGTAGAAATTGAGCATCCAATAGTAGAGCATTGGGAGGGTCTTGTGCTGATCGCGGAATTTGTGAATCCTTTTTGAATCCCACCAACCATCCCACTTCCCATCCAACCACCCACTCTCCTAAGAATGCCTAAATTCTCATCTCACGCCATTCCCACGGAAGATAGTCTTCCAAACACCACCCCCGTACCACAAAATCTAACCGGAAATTTCATTGCTAAAACCGCTTTTATCCAATTGGTGGAGAGGAACCAATTTGGAGGTATGCAAGTGAAGACCCTCATCTACACATGGAGACTTTTTGTGATTATTGTGATGCCGTTTCTCAAACGGGAGTGACTCAAGACCAAATTCGATGGGTCTTGTTTCCTTTCTCTCTTATTGAAGCGGCAAAACGATGGTTGAAGAGTCTTGACAAGGTTGCTCTAGGTATTGACTCATGGAAGAAGCTAGCTCTAGCTTTTTATCAAAAGTTCTATCCACCGGAAAAGACAAATATGTTGAGAGCTAAGATAACCGGCTTCAAGCAAAGGGATGAAGAGTCACTCTATGAAGCTTGGGACCGATTCAAGGAGATCATTCGTTCTTGCCCTCACCATGGTTTGAGTGAGTGGTTCTTGGTGCAACAATTTTGGAATGGACTTTATGAAGATGCTAGAGGGATCTTGAATATGGGATCAAATGGAAGGTTCACGGAAGTAGATGATGCTCAAACTTGGGCACAAATAGAGGAGATGGCGGCCCATAACTCACAATTTAGTAGGCCAAGGCAAACTCCTAGGGGAAAGCATGAGGTGAGCTCCGTCACCCAAATGGGAGCCGACTTTGGAGCTCAACTTAGCTCTTATATGGAAGCAATGAACCTCAAAATGGACCAACAAATGGCTCTATTCCAACAAGCTCAAAGGTCATTAACTCAACAACCTATGCAACAAGTGAATGCTATGATAATGGCACCAAGCTTACCTCAAGGGGTTTGTGAATGTTGTGGAACATTTGGTCATGATTCTCAAGAATGTAGAGGATCCGTGGAACAAGTGAATGCCTTTCAATCTTATAGGCAAGGAACCCCCTACTCCAACTTTTACAATGAGAACACAAAGAACCACCCAAATCTCTCATAAAAAGCCAAAATGTTCAAAACCCTCAACCACAACCATATGTTGCCCCTCCCATGAGAAACAATCAACAAAACTTTCAAACACAACAATACAATCAAAACCAACCTTCCTACAATCAACCACAATACAACCAAAATCAATACAACCCACCACTACAAAATCAACCTCCCATGCAACCACAAGTTGGAGATCCAAACTTGGACATTCAAAAAGCAATTCTCCAATTGCAAAAAGACAACCAAGCCAAAGATATCATCATCAATAACATCCTTGCCCACAATAAAATGCTTCAAACTCAAGTGACCCAAATAGCCTCGGGGAGTTCCTCTAGGGGAGAAGGTCAATTACCTCCTCAAGGTAACCCACCTAGAAATGAAACCGCCAATGCCATACATTTGAGGTGTGGAAAGAGTTATGAGGGACCAAAGATGACAATTGAAGATGATAATGGTGAGGGAGACAAAGTGGAAGATGATGGGCCAATTTCGAATGAAGTTGTTGAATTGGATGACAAGGAGGAAGAGTGCTCTTCAAGTGAGCAAGTTGTTGTTGAAAAGAGGGATGAAGTGGTAACAAAGAACAAGAAGGTCGAGGAGCCTATTGTGATAAGGCTACCTTTTCCTTCTAGACAAGCCAAAACAAAGCTTGACAAGCAATTAGGCAAATTCATGGACATTGTCAAGAATTTGGAGGTCTCCATTCCATTCACCGACCTCATCACTCAAATTCCCGCCTATGCAAAATTCATGAAAGACATTCTTACAAGGAAGAAGTCATTGAGTGGAGTTGAAACCGTGGCATTTACCGGTGAATGTAGTGCCTTTTTACAAAACCCAACCCCTCCAAAGTTGAAAGATCCGGGTAGTTTCTCCATCCCATGCACCATAGGCAACCTAACAATTGACAAGGCCTTGTGTGATTTGGGAGCTAGTGTGAGTGTAATTCCATATTCCATATGTGAGAAACTTGGCATGGGGGAACTTAAATGCACAAACATCACACTCCAAATGGCGGACCGATCTACAAAGCAACCTTTGGGTGTATTGGAGGATGTCCCGGTTAGAATTGGGAAGTTCTTCATTCCGTTGGACTTCATAGTTCTTGATATGGCGGAGGATTCTCAAATCCCCATTATTCTCGGGAGGCCATTCTTGCACACCGCCGGAGCGGTGATTGATGTGAAACACGGGAGGCTAACCCTTGAGGTGGGAGATGAAAAAATTACATTCAACTTGCAAAATGCCATGAAAGCTCCAAATCTTGGAGAATCTTGTTATTTCATTGATATCATCGATGCCTTTGTTGAAGAAGTGACACCTAGCTTCTTTATGAGGGACCCTTTGGAAGCTATCTTGACTTTGGAGCCAGGGGATATCATGGAGGAGCTACATGGGTTTGAGTTCGACTTACTTGAAGCAACTTTGGAAGGAGAAAAGTTTGATGAACAACAACGTTTAAGACTCGAGTCTATCATCCAAACCTCTTGTGCGGTAGATATTGCGGTAGAGGTACAAGCTCCTTCTCTTAAACCTCTTCCTTCTAACTTAGTATATGCTTATCTTGATGAGTCAAAGTGCAAACCTGTGATCGTAAATGCTAACCTTGATGATAATCAATTGAATGCATTGTTGTGTGTGTTGAGAAAACATGAGAAAGCTATTGGTTATAGCTTGGATGATTTGAAGGGGGTTAGCCCCGAATTGTGTATGCATAGAATTCATATGCAAGATGACCATCCAAGAAGGCAACCCCAAAGAAGACTAAACCCCACCTTGCAAGAGGTTGTCAAAGGTGAAGTCATGAAGCTACTAGATGCCGGGATCATCTACCCAATCTCTTACTCCGATTGGGTTAGCCCCGTGCAAGTGGTGCCAAAGAAAGGTGGTACCACGGTAGTGAAGAATGATAAAGATGAACTAGTGCCTAATAGGGTAGTGACGGGATGGAGAATGTGTATAGATTATAGGAGGTTGAATGCCTCAACAAGAAAGGATCATTTCCCCCCTTCCCTTCATTGATCAACTCCTAGAAAGACTTGCCTCAAACAAGACTTGCCTCATTTCACGGTCGTGACTTGTTCGTGAAAGGAGGACCTTCCTCTGTCAAATATCTCACGACCGTGACTTGCAGTTTCACGGTCGTGAGACAGCTTTCACGACCGTGAGACACCTTTCACGGTCGTGACTTTGTCAGTCCATGAAGTCTTTCGAATCCCATCTTTCCTCTATTTTGTAAACCTATAAATAGACCCTCTTATGTAATTAAAGGGCACGAAACCCTAGATCTGAAACTCTCATAGAATTAGCATTTAATCTTCTATTAATCTTCCATAATTAGGCTAATTAGTGGGTTAATTAGTAATTGCAACTTGGTTTATTGTTGGAATTTGGTTTGTATTTGACCAGGCATGTCGCAAGCCCGATACAAAGATAATTTACCCAGACTAGGCTAATAACAAATTAATGTAATTAGGGAAGTAGGGGTCAATCCTCAGGGAGATGGTGTTTCCTATAGATTGTGAAATTTCTCGCAATTGGGTCTTATCTAACGAATATCTGGGTTTTGGGATTTTGATATCTAAACTAATATAAAGCATAAATGAAAACGAAATAAAAACAAATGAAAACAATAAAGCAAGTGATGAAAAGCATCTAGGGAAGTAGGTTCACACATGTAGATTGACATATTGATGAAATTGGATTTAGAACATGCAAATAATTCGTTGTGAGTTCGTAAGAATGATGTGTTCATTACAATCATAGATCAGATGTTCTAGCAGGCTTTTAGGCAATTTACTAGGTCTTAATCCACCATGTCATGCTTTGTCTATTCAATTCCCGTATCTCTACCTTGGAAAAGAATTCCATTCTAGTCAATGATTTTGGCCAAAAATCGTCAACTATCGTTATAGTCCAAACATGCATAGACACAACGTTTTAGAAGCACAATTTCTTTTATCCAATTATCATCTTTTAATCAATCTAACATGGCTACCCTACACCCTAGAAAGGTGACTACTTACTCATGGCGATGTCTAAATCTAAGATGATATTAACAATGAAAACTAGGATAGACATGTTTATTTGTTTTGACAATATTATAAGACTCTCTATGTGGCGATAATAACGTTGCTAAATTGAACATCTAGGAAATGAAATGACGATTATAACGATACTAAATGAATCTAAGATAACATAGATAAAAAATAACAATCAAATAGAAAACAATAAAGGACATTAAATAAAGGATAAAGTAGAAATACCTATATGACGATCAATGACGATAATGACAACAATAATAGAAAATCCTTGCACATAATAATCCTTTTGAAGGTAAAACCGTGAATGAAATGAAGAATAGTCTTCATTATAATTCTAATATACTTGTCTAAGTAGAGATTCATGAAAGTGAGTGGGAGCTCTAAGAGGGATGTTTATATTCTTAATTGTTAAGAATAAACCGAGGTTCAAGAGTAGGTTGGCACGAGTTTGGCACAAGGCAAGGGAAAAAGGCAAGACTATTTTGAATAGTAAAGTCAAAACCCAAGCAAGGTGTCGAACCCAACTTTTGACGATTCTATTTTACAGTGTAGGACACAAGAAAAGAATTTGCCCCAAGTTTTCTAAAGAGTTAGAAATTTGGTGTACTATTTTCACCAATAATATCTATATGATCGACATTTATTTTTCTAAATGCAATTTTTGGGTATTAGATACCTATTATGGTTTTCATCAATGTATTCAATGCATATAATAATTCGTACGACGACTAACCATGATTAAATGTCGACGTACAAAGGAAATATAACTATTGTAGTTTTATTTCTATAGAGACATATAAAAGTTATAATGTGATCAATCTAGTTTTGGATTTAGAGGTGTACTTTAATAAACGTTGTTATGTACATGACCTCTAAATAAATAATATAGTATCCACTTTAGTGTACGACACAAGTGTTTCACTTTTGTGAATAGAACAAGCGTTGTATCTTTTTATGCCTATACTTGGTCAATGGTTATCCCATACCAATCAAAGGTAATTATATTCTTGACCTAAACTAGTAATTTCTTGTCATATAGATTGTAAAAGGCTCAAAATTGGTGACCCTAATCTAATCTTAATTCTGGATTGTGTAGCACATTAAAAGGCTAGTATTGACTAGTATCCCTAAAACATTTGATTTTGAATCTTATGGTGTGTGTGCGAATCTTGTATTCAAGGCAAGATGATTCGTGCCCTTTTTTATTGAAAAGGAAATCGAACCAATGAGTTATTGGCCATATTACATAAGAATATGTGTGGTCCAATAACAAACACAACCATAGATGGTAATGGCGATTTCACTTTATTTGCCGACGATTTAAGTAGATATTATATTTGATTCTACTTAATGAGGTGCTAAGAGAAATCTTTGAAAAGTTCAAAGAGATTCAATGTGAAGTAGCTAACCACCAAGAGTATTAGATCAAGGACTTACGACCAAATCGTAAAAATAATATCTAAGTATTGACTTTGATTTTCACCAAAAGTATTGTGAAATAGTTTCACGAGTTAACTTCTCTAACACACATTATGAGATAAGGCGTTGTTGAATAGAGAAACAGAACCTTATACGATATGGTTTTGTCTTTGTCAAGTCAAACTGAGCCATTTGACTAACCTTGGGATGTTAATATTTTTGTCTGCTATTTCTTTTCCCACCATATCAAAGCACATTTAAAACAGTCGGATTTTATTTCATATACGATATGGATAGGTAGCGTACCTAATTTATAAGTTATCCGAATAAAACAAGTGCTCAATAATCCTACGTTAACCACGAGAACAAAGCGTTTGTGACTCGTGATGCTGTCTTTCAATAAAAATACGATTATTTCTTGGTAAGACAGAGTGGGAGAAAATGTTTCAAGAGCCACAAACTGAGCATATGGTCCGGAAAAAGTTTCCTCATTGCTTGTTCAGTATTTGTTTCAAAGAAACCTAAGAGGTCAGGTGGAATTTTAGCACTCCTTAATAGTGATGAATTCTAATCTGTGACTTATAAAAGACTGTTTCTAGTCCCAATTTCTTGCTATGGCTTAGAGTCATGCGATTCGTAATGGACTCCATGCGTGATGGTCAGGTATATGACCTGGTAAATTTTACTTGAAGAAGTACGACCTCTTCAATGTAAATTGATTTTTAAGATCGAAATTTTCATGGATAAACATTAAAATGTTTTCAAAGATAAATGGGTAGGCAAAGAGTTTGGCACCAACCTTAATTCTTCGATCCATTCGAATATACTTAGCAATTACAACATATCATAATAGTATGATGTTAACTGGATCTCAAAGAACCACCTTCTTGAATACGATTCTAGAAGAGGTAGTATATTTTATATTCACCCGTGGGTTCGTAGATCCTAATTATCCTAAGTTAATTTGCAAGCTTAAGAGGATGTCTTAAGTAAGCACTAAAGAGTTGGAATTAGTGTGTCAATCATGTCATAATATATTTCTCGATATCTCGAGGAATTATGTTGAATACATGAAGTTTAGTGGGAGTAATATGGTTTTCATCAGTCTTATATGTGGAGACATATTGATCATTTTAGATGATGGAAGATTTTGGAGAAGCAGAATACATCTTTTAGATATCTGGATTTATGGAGATAAATCTAAAAGGATATTAGCATTAAGTCAAGATTCTTATATTGATAAGATTTTTAACTAGTTCAAGGAAGTTGAACACGTGATAATTGATTCCTTTTGCTTCCGCTGCGGGATCAATTATATACGCTGTGATGTATACTCAGTGCGACATTTAGCATGCTTTAAGCATGACAAGTCGTTTGCAATCAAATCCAAGCGAGAGTCACTTGATAGCCAAAAAGAACATCCTTAATTACTTGCAAAGGACTAAAGATATGTTCCATGTGTTTGGAGTTTATAGTGAGTTGTGTGTAAGGGTTTACACAGACTTCAGTTTCCAAACTGATCAGGCTGTGTTTTATAGAAGATTTATCTGTTGGAAGAGTTCCAAACAGAAAAGACTATTGGAAAGGTTCCAAGTAGGAGTGACATTTTCAAATATAAATGTCATGTATCCGCTGGAAGTGTTCCAGGCAGTTTATCATTGCGGATTTCACAACGGAAATGGAGTACATTGCATCATATGATGATGCATATGAAAGTAGCTTGGATTCGACATTATTGGAGGGACTAGAAGTAGTTCCTATAGTTGTATATCCTATCCCATGATACTGGTAAAACAGTGGGAGCTACCTTTAGGCCAAAAGTCCTAAGTCTAGATTCAAACCTAGACACGTACTCAGAAAGTTTTATGTAATATGAGATTACGTAGACAAAGAGAAATAGCAATCAGAACGATGGGAAAGATGCAAGTATTGCTAATCCATTAGCCATGCCTTTTGCAGGCTGAACATGATAGTCATGTCATTTCAATGGGATTGAAATATGTACCTGAATTGCTAAAGATTATGAGATATGAAATTATTGATAGCGTATCAATTTTTCCAAATATTTGATAATCGCATTCATTGTTAGAGTTTCATTAAAAACTCCTTTATTTAGTTTGACTAAATTTTAATACTTTGTTTATCCGAATTGGTTGAAAGTAAGGTTGAACCCAATTCAAGTGAACAGGACGAACTTAGTATTATGTCCCTAGTCACTCAATGAGGTAAACGTCTCGAAATGACTAGATTGTAAGTCGATCGATGTTGGTTCAAACACACATGGGGTCCATGTATTGACTGGTCCGTTTACATAGACATACTGTGGGACACTCTGTCGGGCAGTGACCATAATAGAGTCCCTTATCAAAATTGTTGAAGCCGGGTCGTGGCACGGATTTCTACTTTATTCCTATGAGTCGATTCTTTAGACTGGCGACCATTTACCTGATTCGGTGTAGTTTCCGATTGACTTTGGTTTTTGTCCTAGGTCGTGCCGTGAAAGGAGGCCGATGGACATCTTCTGGGTCATGGTGATCTGCATCATACAGTGTAAGATGGGTCAACAGGAATTGTCCACCCACGTTGGGTATTAACATCTTCGGGCCACTCGAGGAGTAGTAACTGGAAATGCGTTGCCACGCTCGGAAGAGATCTCTGGTAGATTTTCCGGTCAGACAGTTACTCTCCCAGATCGAGAAAACCACTCTATTTATAATTTTCAATTGCAAGTGCGACCTGTAAGACACCTTGCAATGAGTGGGAGGATGTGACGCAAAAGAGACAAGAAAATCGGTAGCACACAACTTGTCGAGACAAGTGGGAGAAATTGTAGGAGGAGGAGTCCTCCGCAATAGTGTTGCTACATGCATAACTTGTATCGGACAAGTGGGAGATTGTTGGAGTAAGTGTCCTCCACAATAGTGCATTTATATAATAAATCTCATTTGGAATATACGTGGCATGATTAGTATATTTTGATACTCCACGTCAGTTGATTAACGTAAATCGGTAACGCTCGCCTGACTAGAGTTTGACGTTATTGTCGTATGACGGCGGTGATCAACTGATCCCTTTAGGTCACACCTATAGGATGAGACCCAAATAGAATACTAATTATTTGTATACGATACATTTTAATTAGGGCATTACATATATTTGATATGTACTTTTAGTTACGAGAGTTATTTATTGGAAATTGAGTTAGGAACTCATTCCACTTAAGTTTATTAGTCAATTATACGATAACTGACTGAATAAATTTTACGTCTTATTTGAAAATACGATTAAAATAAAGATTAATTTAGGATTAGCTTTA
>JAIUZE010020069.1:0-38380 GCA_022085475.1 Heliosperma pusillum
CTTTCCTTCCTCCCTCATTATTTCAAACACTTCTTCCCTCTACCCCTAAAAACCGACACCTTCCTCACCTCACCTCATACTTCATCTCACCTCAAACCATCTCACAATTCATCTCCGGCGTGTCTCTCACCTCGAATCTTTCAATTATTAATTATAATTCCTAATTAGCAAGGTAATTACATCTCCTTTCAATTTTTGTAGTTATTTGTTTAGATTTATGCAATTTTTCTGTTTTAAAGATTTAAATGTTGTTAATTTTGTTGTTTTTGTTGTTTTTGTGCTTAAATCAAGTTATTGTATAGAAATTTATGCCATTGCTTGAAAAACCCCAAATCTTCAAACCCTAGATTAGTGTTTTGGGTATAATTTCGGTTTAGTTATGTCATTGTTGTTTAAAAAACACAAATCAAGCTACTATATAGAAATTTATGCCATTGTTGTTAATTTTGTTGTTATTATATAGAAATTTGTGTTTTCGGTATAATTTTGGTTTAGTTATGTGTTTTGGGAATAATTGGACAACTAATTGCTGATTTATACTAAATGTGTTGCATTTTTGTTGTATAGAATGGAAATTTGTGATTATCCTCTTATGTGTTATTGGGATGGAGAGGTAGTGGATCAAAATGGGTATGTTTGCTATAAAGGAGGGAATCAATGTTTTATTTTAGCTAGTACAAAGATGACATATTTGGAATTAGTTGAAGAAATATATAAGGGAATTGGCATTCAAAGTATGAGTAGTCAATTGTGAAAATGAAATTTCCAAGTTCCGGGTGTTTTAAAGTTGTACCACTTAATTGTGAGGGATCCTTTAAAGCATTATGGGCAAGTGTTCGTCATTCAAATGCTCCGTCAATGGACATATTTGTTGAAGTTTCCACAAGCCAAATTGTGACCCCTACACCAACTATTCCTCTTAGGCTAGATGATGTTGGTCAATTTGTATCTCTTGAATCTAATGATGTAAATGAGGGGGAATTTGATGGTAACTTAGAGGGTGATGAGTTTGATGAGGAGTTCGCCACACTTGATGAGAATTTGATGGTAATTGAGGAAGATGGTGATGATGATCTTGTTTTTGCTAGTGCACCAATTGTTGAGTTTAATAAGGTTGATCCATTAGATGAGGATGAATTGAATAGTTGGAAAACATGGGAGAGTATGGTTCGATATGAAAAAGGGAAAGAGTTTGCCGTTGGACAAGTCTTCACAAACAAAGCTTCAATAAGTGATGAGGTGACATTTTATAGTGTTCAAGCAAATCAATTTTTCAAGGTTGCCGAATCAAAGCCTGACACTGTCACTTATAAATGTGGTCGATCTCCTAGCCCTTGCAATTGGCGGTTAAGAGCGACAAGAAAAGACCCTTATTCTCAAGCATTTACAATTGTCACATACAAAGGTCCTCATGACTCTTCGTGTGTTGGTGACATGGTTCCTCGAGACCACTTTAATTTGAAACGAGGTTACATAAGTCATTTGATTCGTAACTATGTTGAGGGGGATTGGGGATATAAGGTGATGTCTGTTGTTGAACTCATTTTAGATAAGTTTGGTTACAAAATATCATATGCCAAAGCTTGGAATGCAAAACAAAGAGCAATTGGGGATATTTTCGGTGATTGGGATGCATCGTATGAGATGTTACCTCGTTTCATGCAAGGTTTGAAAGAATCTAATCCTGGTACAGTAGTCCAATGGTCAACCACACCCATAGGAGACTCAAATGTGCATACATTCAAGCGTGTTTTTTGGGCATTTAAACCATGCATTGAAGGGTTTGAACATTGTCGGCCTGTTTTAACCATAGATGGAACACACTTGTACGGGAAGTTCAAAGGAACAATTTTGACGGCTATGTCAATTGATGCTAATAACCAGATTTTTCCTGTTGCTTTTGCTATTGTTGAATCTGAAAATAGTGATAGTTGGCCTTGGTTCATGGCTTGTATAAGACTCTTTGTAACAAAAAGAAGTGGGTTGTGTGTCATATCCGATAGACATGCGGGGATAATGAAAGCAATGAGTGACATTGGTAGTGGATGGGAGGAGCCTTATGCTTTTCATAGGATTTGCATTCGTCATTTGGCTTCAAATGTTAACACTAGATTTAGGAATGTACAAGTTAAAAATATGTTTAGTTCAACGGCTATGCAATTTCAAGAAAAGAAGTTTGACCTTGGATTTGCCCGTCTAGGTGAGATGGATAGGGATGCACAACATTATGTAGCTGAAGTAGGAATAGAGAAGTGGTCAATTTATCACGATGGTGGCCATAGATATGGCATATTGACTACAAACTTGGCTGAGGCATTTAATAATGTGCTTAAAGGAGCACGTTTTCTTCCCATCACCGCACTTGTGCAGTGTATATTTTTTAGAGTCAATGCGTATTTTGTTGAGCGTCGTGAAGAGGCAAGGAAACGTTTATTGCGGGGTCAACATTATAGTAGTAAAATCACACATTTGTTAGAGGAAAATTGCAAAAAAGGAGCATACCATAAGGTTGTATCTTTTGACCATGTTGGAGGGTTGTACCAAGTGACAACACGCAGAAGTTCAAGAAATGTGTCACGTGATAGCCATTTGCACACTGTTGATTTGTCAAAGAGAACATGTACTTGTAACAAGTTCCAAACGTACAAGTACCCTTGTTCACATGTGTACGCGGTTTGTAAAAAATGAAGTTAAATGCAAGCCAATTTGTGGACATTAGCTACACAACGGAAGAGCATTTGGCTTCATATGCTAGCAAATTTCAGCCTTTGAAAGATAAGGCTTATTGGGGTCATTATAATGGTGCTAGAATAGTGTGTGATGAGCTCAAAAGAAGTGCAAAAGGTAGACCGCATGGTAAAAGATTTCGCAATGAAATGGATGAGAAATGCAAGACTAGGGTGTCATGTAGTTTGTGTCTTGGTATAGGGCATAATAAAAAAAAACTTGTGCCATGAGAGTTAACAATTCCCAAGGGTATTTTGCTACTTACATTGTATTTTACGTATTCATTTTAATCAACAATTGTATCATTTATGTTAAACTAACAGTTATTTTACATGTGAGGTTCAATGGAACACCGTCTACAACCAGGACCAGTCAACCTGGAAGTTCTCACACAACAAGAAACCCATCGGAGCAAGGCAATATGGGACGGGGACGACAAAGGTTCCCTCAGATGTAGGTCACACTTAGTTATGCACAAGGGGTTTTTGGTAAGTGATCGTGTAGTTGGCTTCATTAGAGAGTCTCAGTTTTACTTTATCCATAGAGTAGTAGGTTTAAAATTTAATGTAGATTTCATACCTGCTTTGGTTGAGAGATGGAGACTAGAGACGCATTCCTTTCACATGACCGTTGGTGAGGCTACTGTGACATTGCAAGATGTGCAAGTGTTGTTGGGGTTAAGGATTAGAGGAGATGTTGTTACTGGGTCAACCGCATATAATTGGAGAGCATTGATATATGAACTGTTAGGTCAAACACCGGGGGAAGAGGACCTTAAAGGGGCTTCTTTGAGGATTGGTTGGTTGACAGAAAATTTTAGTGGTCTTCCGGAACAAGCAAACGAAGAAGTTCTACATCAATATGTAAGAGCTTATTTGCTTATCTTAATGGCAACTATGATGTTCCCGGACAAGAGTGGTAATGACATTCAAGTTGTGTATTTGCCTTTGTTGAGGGATTTGACAACCATTGATGATTTCTCTTGGGGTAGTGTCGTTCTTGCCACTCTATATCGTAATTTATGTAGGGCAAGCAACATCAAGGCAAGAGATATAAGAGGCCCTCTAATTTTATTGCAATTGTAGGCATGGGAGCGGATTGCGATTGCTCGACCTATAGTCACGGGCCCCGAAAACCCACCCCTTATTCAAGGACCTTATCCATTAGGTTCACAACATCAACTACGAGTTGACTCATTGGGTCGTAGGTGGTTGAGCGTGCTTCGTAGGAGGCCTCAAGGCACAACCATAACCACTCTACTTGGGTATAGGGATGCTTTAGATAACATGCGACCCGATCAATTTATATGGCAACCTTACCCCCCAAGCCATCTTCTCTTTTTTGCATGAATCTTGTTATGATGACTCGGGTGAGTGGCTGTGGTATCACCTATGATTTGTTTCGATATTGTTGAGTGGAATTTGCCTAATAGGGTCGCTCGTCAATTTGGGTGGAAACAAAATATCCCTGAGCCTGCTGATACCGAACCAAAGTTGCATAAAATGGATAAAAGGGGTGCCCATACAAGGAATTGGGCGGATTATCATTCACTCTACATAGCTATGTGGGGTAGGAGGACCCAATTTAGGTTCCTTGGTGTTGAGGATAACAATGACATGGGCTACAATGACCCTTACATGGTTTGGTACCGGGATCGCACTCGCCGATTCATCAGCCCTACCTTCCAACAGGCTTACCAAGCACCGTAACGAGCCACTGCTTAACTTGTAAGTTTTACTAATATAAATCTTTATTAATATTTAAAAGCTTTCATAAAATATTAGTTTTAACCCTAACAATTTTTTTCAGGCTTACGGGTTTACCGAAGTCCATAGAACATGCAATACGGAGATACAAGCGATGCCTCAAGAGGTGCCCCCTCATTACCGTAACATCATGTCTAACATCCGGGAGTGCTCTTCCCAATCTCTTGAACATGTCTGGTATTCACATCTTCTTCAACAATTTGATCAACCGACGCAAGAAACCCAAGTAGAGGAACAACGTGAAGAAAGGGGAGATGGTTCAACAAGGCAAGAGTCAATGGAGGAAGACAATGAGACCTTGCAAGTGTTCAGACGACGCTCAAGGCGCACCAATACTTCAATGTCACCCATCAATGAACAAGGAACCCCGTAGCCTTCAAAAGGAAAGCGGATTTGGACTCGTCTTCGTGGGAAAAAGAAGACTTGAAGAAGTTGTAATATTTTGTAGGACATGTAAGGATGTTTTAGTAAGTAGACTAAGTCCGAAACCCCTTGTGCTACTTTTATGTGTGTCAAAACTCTTTTTTAATCTTATAAAAACTATGGTTTCTGTGTCAAAATTGTGTAATCGTTTATTGTTGGTTATCAAAAAAGTACATACTGAAATTTTTTTTTTTAAAAAAAAATCTCTAAATAGACACGCCATTCGGATTGGCTTGTCTTGTGAAGGAAACACACCAATGCGAATGGCGTGTCTTTTATGTGTCATAGAGCAAAACCTCCTGCTTATTCAAAAAAAAATACTTTGTTATAGACACGCCATTCGGATTGGCGTGTCTTGTGAAGGAGACACGCCAATGCGAATGGCGTGTCTTCCTTATGTCATATATGAGGAGCTTCTGCTTTAGCCAAAACATTTTGCTGAATAGACACGCCATTGGCAATGGCGTGTCTGTGTGCTCACATAAACCCAAATCCTGCCTCATGTGCAACAGAGACACGTCATTGGCAATGGCGTGTCTCCGCCTTGACATTGACTCGCAAATCCCGAGCCTACGTGGACACCAAAACGATAAATAGTTTTTAAACCGACCCAAAACGATAAATTTTTATTTTTTCAGCGTTATTTTAAAAACGGATTTTGATTTCCCACTTGCCCTCCCATTTGCAAGCTTGTGAGAGGGATTCGACCCGTCACAAGCTTGTGACGGATAGTGACCGTCACAAATGAGAATTTGTTATTGCCTTATTTGCCTATACATCTTTCAATTCGGATCAAGTTTAGCCACTGGATGAATTTCTGATGGGGAGAGGATGTCAGTTCACCAGCCTATCACCATCCATAAGCGGTTCTACTGTGTATTTTGGGGTTATTGGGTTCCAGATATTATTATCAACTCTACTTCAAATACAACCACTAAAAATATGTTATTATGCAATGGTTTATTTATCAACAACAAAAATTGGTTGCAAAAAATGATTTTATTTGCCAAATGCTAGAGTTAATAACAGGATAGAATGACTCATTTAAAAGTTTCATCAAGACCTGCATCTACATCACCAATCACCAACAGAGCTCCAAAATCTTTTACCTTCAGCTATCGGAATGGCGTTCCCCATATATTCATATACCGGGAAATAAGAACATCATTCCCGGCAAAGCAATAGGTTGCCAAGCCAACGATATTTGCGCGAGTATAATCAAAGGAATGATGCGCAACTTCCAGACATGAAGCATTGAGGAACTGCTGTTGTGCTCGTTATAAACAAAAATCTTAAATTCCCAGTCAAGGTACTGGTGAAGGGTTCTCCTGCTTGTCAACAGCACAGCCTTCAGGAAGGACGGTGCTTCCAATCCTATTCGGAGGCCAATACCGAAACAGAGATCTTCCAATAATGTTTTTTGCGGGTAGGGGACCCCTAGAAGAGAAAAAAATGTTGCATAAGAGAAATCATGAGTAGTAATTTGACTAGTTAATTGAGTAATAGTTTACTATCTCCATCCCATTTATGTCATCACCATTTGACCATTTCACATTTTCAGTAAATAAATGGGTGACGACTTTGATTGTTAATATATCCACACATGAAACGATAACATGTAAAATTTTCCATGTTTCATTCATCAAAATAAATATTGAAAACAAAGTTTTTTTTTTATTATTATAAAATGTCATACATTGTTGTGCTGTGAGAATATATTAAAGGCAGTTGACATTATATTATCACCACAATTGAATGGGATTATTATAAATGAAACAGAGGGAGCATCGTAACTGCTAGAATCCATAAATGTCAACTAAATTTTGGTGAGTAAATTACCACACATGTGAGTCGTAGCTGTTATTGCGATTGTCACCCATAACAAAAACAAAATCTTCGGGAACAACCTGTGAAACAAAATATACAGATTAAAAGTTATCAAATTAGAAAATGGGGCACCTAACAAAATAATCAAAGGAAGGGCAATAAAAATATTGAATAAGTATGTACGAATATACATACTGTAGGGGACATGTTGTAGGAGGGCGATTCATATATGTATTCTTCATCCTTTGGCTTTCCATTTACTATCAACTTCCCTTCACGAACCTGAAGAGGAAGAATATCCATGCAAAAACAAGGGAATTAATTGATCAACAGATGACCGGAACAATAACTTCCCCTGATATAAGGATTCACAAATTGAGGGGATAAACTCAGATCCTTATACAAAATACAACTATGGTTTGGTAGTTTGTTTTTGCTGAAGTGTCTAAAAGTTTATTTCCAGCAAACTGAATTTGATTATCTAGGCATTCTTATTTCCTTCAGTTTATTTACCTTTTTTTTCAATATTGGGGAGGGAGGGGGCATGCATGAAGGCAAAGTTGAAATCACATTTTAAGTATTAAGGCGTTCGGTGGTAACAGATCTGAAATGAGATTTACCTCCACAGTATCACCAGCCCTGGCCACGATTCGCTTAATGAAAACATCATCATCAGTATAACCAACTTCCTGAAGAACTGGTGGGCTCTTGAATATTACCACATCATTTGGACATGGTTTTCGAAAATAGTAAGACACCTGGAAATCTCTAAAATAAAAATATGTTACATAGTGTATAAAAATAAAAAACTGTGAATGACATAGAGACTGTGCAAAAGAACATAATATTAGCTAGCAAGTAACATTAACATTGGCACACGAAAACATAGCTGAAAACACAAAGGCGATATAAATTAATAACCCTATTGATTTGCTCTCTTGTCTCAAAAAGCCATAGCAGCCAATCATAAAAGTAGTTTGGTACGTTGAGGTAGAGTCTTTCAGACAATGGAATTGAAAACTTCGGCTCCCTTGCCTAGTTGGCGATAAGAAAGGGGGATGAGAGATAAAGACTAAAATGAAACCTGGAGGTATAAAACCAGTGCGGGTTCGAACCTTAATAGTTTGATTGCTGGTGATTTCTCTCTTTGCGATGCAAGTTTAGCTTCTCACGCTTCATGTCCTATTTGGATTTCATGGTCTTGACTATGCCTTTAAAGTTGTCCCACTCATTCCAAACCTACTGACTAAAAATATGCAACGTAACTAATTCTACTTCCCAAATGTTACTCAATCATCTTTCATTCTCCCAACACCATTATTTTTTGTCTATTTCAGCTCCTACCACCACCACCACCACTACCTAGCAAACAAAAGAACTTCTCAGTTCTTCCCCTTAAGGCATCACATGTAACTGATGGGCATGGGAGCAAAATGTAAGAGAACAAAATCGTGTGCGGCGGAACTTATGAAAAAGTGAAGCAAGTATTTTTGAATTGATCATTCATTAATGGATCTATAAAGATACTATCTATTTCAAATTCAACACGGGTTATTAGGTCTATGAAAGATAACACAACACACGTAACTGACAGCCAAATTTCATGATATAGCTAAACATCTCCAACAGCTTCCTTTTATCCCCTCCCAAACAAAAGAATATCAAACAGTTCCCAATCAAATCTGCAAGTATATTAAACAACACATACATTTCTACCAATACAATTCGTTTCAGAAGTTATAATTTAGAACCGTAAATGGATGGATTTGGTATCATTGTCAATATAAGAGAAAGAAAGGGAAATAGAGGTACAAGTGGGGGCGGTGGAGCATAGCCAAAGGAGTTGAAGAGTGGGTAATAGGCACGGCAACATTTACCACCTCCCCCATAAGGTAAGACAGTACCCTCATATGGGATAATAATTCTTACAACACCCATTCGTCCTCCTATTTTTCACCCCATTATCTTCTCTTTACCACCATCACTAGCCTCATTTTCTCCTTCGGTTTATCCTCAGTTAATAAGTTCTTGTAACAATTACTCTCAAAGTCTTAATCTATAGCCAAGTCCTACGAGCTATCATTCCAAAAAAATACTCCCTCCATTCAATATTTATCGTCCTCTTTCCCTCCAAAATGTATTCCAAACTAATTGTCCAGTTTCTAAATTTAGTATGCTAATTGAGTAAACTTTACTTCTATCACGCCCAAAATAGAAAGTAGGGCAAGAGAAGTGGGAGTATATCTAGGCTCAAATTTATATTTACAACTATAACAACATGAAATTTACAACTTTAACATCATCAACAACTTGTAACTAACAGTAAAAGCATACAACATAAATGAATAGACAACAAAATGAGTACAAAATCACCTTTTCAGCAACAATGCGATCCCCAACATCAAATGTAGGGTACATAGACAACGAAGGAATATATCTAGGCTCAGCAATAAACGACCGAAACGCAAGCGAAACCGCCAGCGCCGCGAATACTGTTTTAGCATCATCTGAAGTTAAATTCAACCATTCTGGCAATAAACCGTTTTTGCCTTGATTTTGACCATCACCATCACCGTCGTCACCCCCACCTCCGCCGTCTCCACCACCACTTTTCGGGGGAAGCACTTCCTTGTTGTCATCTTTTAGGGTTTTGCAAGAAGAGAACCGATTGACGGGTTTACGAGGGTTTAAGGGATTGGAGAAGAAATGATTGAGCGATTTGAGGGGTGAATTGAAATGGTTTTTGTTGAATTGAAGGGGTTTAGGGATTGGATAGAGATTAAAGGTTGTGAAATTAGGGTTTGTGGTGGATGATTTGGGGGCGAAATATGAGGAGGTGATAGAGAAAATGGGAGGAAGAGTGTGTAAAGATGTCATCTTCTTTCACTCTTTGATTTGTGGATTTTGGGTTACAAGTTAAACTAACTCACCCAGTCACCACCCCTTATGGCTTAGTCTACCAGTCTAGTGTAGAGTTGCCCAATCAAACGCCATCTAGATGAACCGATTTTCTTATGTTAATTGACCCGAGTTGTTTCTCGACTTTGGATCATCTTTATCCATTCCAAATTTCCTCAACATGTAACCGACTTGCTCTTAAAAGTTGTCGATTTACAAACTAACGTGATCTGAATGATTCGAAGGTAACTTTAAATAAATAATTCGTGATGGCACATCTCAACATTCTTTTATAAATAAATTATTTTATAAAGATCGAGCTCATATTTTAACTCTGCCTCTATACACCTATTTGCGCCCCATTTTGTGCATTTTGTGTGGAGGACTAGAGGAAGTATATCATATACGACAATTCTAAAATTACCTCTCTCATTTTTTCACTCAATTAATCAAAACTACTCTTCTTTCCTCACTTGTTAAACCATGAAAACAGGCATGGGCCGCACCCAAATGAAGGAGAGAGATTTTGTTTTATAAGTCCAAGAAAATTGCACTCTAAAATCAATTGGTAATAGAGGGAGTGACATTTGACTTATAAATTAAAGAGGTAAATTATCTCACTTTTTATCCACGTCGGTCAATCACAGGTGGAATATTAAGTTTCTTCAAAGTCCCCCTCAAGTTGGAGCATTGAGCTTCGAAATGCTCAACATGTCAAGTGGGAAACAAAAAAACGTTGTCGACCACGAAGTGGTGGTGACATAAGGAGGGCGAATAGTGCCACATACAACCTCGTCACGTAAAGTGATCATCAATTTTGATATGATTTGTTTTTTCATGAAAAACGGGATTGTTGGCAATGTGCAAAGCGACCTAATTTTTATAATTAAGTGCAACAAGTTCGCCAAGAGTGAAATCCAAACTATGAAAAAAGTCGTATAAGTATCCATATGTGATTTGTCCAACATTGATAAAAGAAGATAGAGTTTACCACTTTATGAGCTAAGAGGATAATCCCTCTATACCCAATTGGTTTAGAGAAGAACCTGCTTGGACTTATGAAGCAGAGTCTTTCTCTCTAACATTTGGGTGTGGCCCCCAGCTCGTTTGCATGATTTAACACCACTTACTTGTAATACTAAAAAAGAACAGCATCAGCTTTAACGCCCTACTTACCCAGGAGCCTTTAAGCAAGACCTTCCCAAGTAAGAGAGGCGCTCCGACCTCGGTTTCCCGAGGCCAGATTTTCCAAATCATCAATCCAAAACAAGTTTAGGCATTAAAAAAAGTCTAAGTATAACATAATAAAAAAAATAGTGTTTACAAACAAAAACAATAGAAGTCCAAAACGAAATTAGCCAAAACCGAAATGTCCAAGTTCTACTAAGTCAAGCCTAACAATGTAAATCGCCTCCTAGCCCGTGCATAGTTCCACTCACATCATCATCAAGTATACCTGCTAGTCAAGCTATTCTGTGATACCCCGCGATAGCGGAAAATAAACATACACAAAATTAACGGAAAATAGAGAAGTTTTTATAAATTTTATTACAAATCACGCGGAGTATCAAGCATGAGTACAATACAGTGTAAATGAAAAGTACTACAAAGGGGAAACTAAGTCCCTCAAAACAATAATAAACCAAAAGATATAGTCTAAGCGAATAGGTAATCGTTGAAGTGTCAACGCTAGCTAGCTCTAACATGTCTCGCCCCAAACTAACATCGACTTCAACTTGTTCATTCATGAAACACGAATGCCACAATTAGTGGGGAGTAACTCATGGTTCTCCCAGCCATATCTCATGAAAATAAAGGTAATTAGATCATGTAAGCATACATCAACGTACATAAATAAAGATCATGCCAATTACAACAATAATATTACATATTAACAATATAAACATTTGGGAATTATTAACAATATATTCTTCATACATTCAAGACTAGGGAAGACACGCCTTGACAATCGTATAACTACTAGGTGGCTTGTATCTCACCCCTAGTAATCATACAATCGAAAAGTTTAAAGACAGGACAACCAACCAGTATAATGCATTAATCAATACAATCATACTTCAAGTCATATGCAAGAAACATATCATCACATTCATCCATCATGCGAATCAAACATACTCTCACGGAAAATGAAATGCACTAGAATTGGCATTATGCAAGAAAAGACTACTCTAGACTAGCTCTAATCCTCCCGGTAGGCCTACGGTAATATTACGGTCCTAGTCTAAATCTGACCAGACTCTCGGGACAAAACGTGTACCCTATTCGACATGTGGCTTGACGTGCACACATCTAAGACTTGGTCGCAAGAACGGAAGCCAAGTACCTCAAATTCGGCAGTACGACCAATGACAGAGGCGAAAAGAGAATAAGTATACAAATCTCGACTGTACAACCAACGAGAATGGTTGACAAACAATAGTCAGCAAGTACGATACATGTAATGACACTACCTCGCAAGAATACAATATTTGACTACCGGGTCGATCAACGTTAAGCATTCGCATCCCAACAACGTCTTTATATTCCCACTAACATATATATGCACAAGCACAAGATAACGTACCCCCATCGTTTCGACATAAAGTCCAACAAGTATAAGGGTACAAACGGGGAATGTGATTTCAACATCATGCAACAATCACGACTCAACCGACTACTCAAAGCATACATGAATATTCAACGACATTTCATAAAATTATAGCGTAGACAATCCATAAATGCATCACTTATAAAATTATATAAGAAAGGAAATGAAAAAGGGAATCAATGGGTCCCCAGCCGGCTTGGGCACTGGCGGCGGCCCACCAGCTGGTCATTAGGCCACAACAAGAAAAGTGAGAAAACGAGTCAGGGGTTACCAGCCGGTGTGGGCACCGGCAGCCGGAGCACCGGCTGAGCACTAACGCCAAAGTTAAAAAACTCAAATAATACAGAGGGACCTCCCAGCCGGTAGGCCACCGGCTGGGATACTCACCACTATCCAAAAACAACACAAACTTACAGGAATCTTCAGCCGGTCCACCGATTGGGACACACGACACATCGAATATGCACAATAATATACAAGGGGGTTCCCAGGCGGCCAGACCACCGGCGGCCGGTATCCCGGCTGGGACGCAAAACAAAAAAACGCAATTTCAACATACCCATTCTTCCCAATTGTTATCATATAAACATTTCCACCCAACAATTTTAGGACATAATTAAGCACAATATCAAGGCATAGATGAAGTTATCTACCCATTAATCCTTTCATGAAATCAATCCACTTATCCATGAGAAAAAATAAAGAGTAATATGTCCTAAATTTCTCAATAACAGAAGAGCCAGTTGAAAGAGCTGCTCGAAAGCGATCTTCTTTTCTTTTTCGGTTGGAAAGAGACCTGTCAATTCCATTCATCTCCATTCATGAACACTATGAGATGGAAACAAACAACATTCATATAAACATCATTTGAGACGGAAATAATCAACCTACATTATTAACATAAAATCGTCATAATTATCTTAAGTTGGTTACTAATTCATTATGATGACTACTATTTATATGCATGTTCTAAGCCTCCCATAGATACGTTAAAGTCGATTTCACGCCATTCCTTTCTTATTTTTATGCTATCTAGTTAGAATATCGATTCTTCCGCTTTTATTATGTTATAATGCAGATTAGATGCATTTGGAGCTCTTTGAGTTGATATTAAGCATGGCGGAGTCAGTCAGACGGGATCCTAGGATCTTGGCACGGGAATCAAGAGCATTGGAGAAGAAACAAAGAACAAACGAACAATTGAAGTTTCTGAAGGATGCTCGATTGAGCAGATTACTCTTGCTCGATCGAGTCGGGCATACGTCATGCTCAATCGAGCAGGTTTACCTCTGCTCGATCGAGCAACCTAGTATCTGACAGCTTTCGAGTTTCTTTATTTCAGTTTTAGTTAAATATTATGTTAATATAAAACGAAAACTCGTCTTTCATAATTAGGACATGCTTTATTATTGTTAGAACACCTTAAAACATCTAGTTTTATTATCATTCCTACTGGATTGATTCATCAAGACTATTGCTTTAGTTCAACTTGTAATCGATATTTTACTAATCTTCCTTTGTTATCCAATTAGTTATTACTAGATCTTTAATTATTCTTTGTTCATCTTTTATTCATTGTTAATCATGTTTTATTTCTTTATTTTCGTTGTTAATTATATTACTATGAGTAACTAATTTCTTATCTAGAGTTGAAAGAGGATCTTGTAACACCCGGATTATCCTGCCAAGATAATTGAAGGCGTACCGTCTCGGTTTTCCGAGGTAGTGAATCTAAACAACAATTAAGAAACATCTTTTATAATAAACAATATTTAATGAATTACAATACAATTATTGAACAAAAGGGGTGATGACTACTACAATCTTTCTAGTACAATCCACTACTACCGACTCAAAAGGTCTAGACTCGACCTCTTCTCCAAGCTCAGCCCAAATCCCGCTCGATTTCCAAAATGCAAACCTGTAACTTACTGCACCCCATATGAACAGAAATATCTTATGGATCAACGCAGGCCACCCCAAAATAGGTGACAGTTCACAAGGCAACAAGCGTCAGTTTCAATAATATAAAAGCATAAGACATGATACGAAAATGAAATATATGGATAATGACTATGACATACAACAACCACATGATACCATCCACGCTCCAGTAGCGGGACACACATAAACGTACTCGCCTCCCATCATACCAATCCTGGGACACAACCAGACGCACCAAATCGCAATAAGGTTGGTACCGGGTCCGAGAGCTACCCGAATCCCTAGCTAGACGTCGTGTCTCACTACACCAGCACTAGTAGAAAAAGGGCCATTGACATCGCCATAATTGCATCACTTCTTAATAAAAACGATGTAAACACTCTAACTTTAGTTATTTACATCGGTTTTAATAAAAAAACGATGTTAATAATTTTATTTTTATCATATACATCGATTTTTAGCATCGGTTGTTTGAAAACCGATGTTAATTTTTTTAAGTTGCATCGGTTGTTTGAAAACCGATGTTAATTTTTTTTAAGTTGCATCGGTTGTTTGAAAACCGATGTTAATTTTTTTAAAGTTGCATCGGTTTATGAGAAACGTTGTTTGGTTATTTAGTTGATACATCGGTCAATTAGTAAACCGATGTAACAAAATTCCAGTGCTCACACGGGTCAGACCTATCAATCACATAACTTAACTCTAATACCCAAAATAACCCGATAAATCAATGGACCCTTCACTTCTTCAATTGTCTTATTTTCATGATTCTCACAGAAACCTCACACGGAAACCCTAATTATTTCAATGGCCTGCCATATTCATCCAGGTATAGATTCAATCCTTTAATCCTAACTAAATTTCTTCGATTCCTATGTTTTTTTTTATCTATTTGCTTTTCATAAACCCTCTATTTTTAACTCAATTCAAGTAGGTGTCTCCCTCTTCTCTCTATCTACTCTCCCTTTTTGACCATTCTTCGATTAAATGGTGTATCTTCCCGTCCTATTTCGTTTGAATGACACTATTTTCTACATTATCGTCATAAGTACAATCAATTGACCATTTTTTAGATGGGTATTTGTCTTTTTTAATGAATTTCGCTTTTTTGCTGTACCAGTCGCCTCCAACAAGACGGTGCTAATACTGTTTGTCCTTTTTGCCCTACGAAAAGCTAAAGTCAGTTTCCGACTCTCAATTTGTTATCAAAATTGTTTTGAGACTTCAGGTAAATTTTATTTTTATTATTTAGGTATTCAATTTTTAGTTTTGTATATATATTTGAGGTTAAATTGTACGGAGTATTAGATATTCACTTTGGAAATATTTCGTTGGTATTTCGGTATCAGTCCGTAATTTGTTTGAAATTAGAAGTGTAGTCATTTATTTTGATTAAATGTTATGGATGATTCTGATTGCAATTTATGTGGTTTAGTCATTAGTGTATTTTAATTGATAAAGACCAACAAAAGTTTTGATTTTGTTTTAGCTTAATTGATTGATGTGGTTAAAGGATTTGGCCATAGGGTTTATTTTTGGAGACGAAACAATAGGCGGCGGCGACGACCTCAAATTCCAAGGGAAGTGGTACTGGTACTACGAGTGTCAAGTCTTTTTGTGTTGGTAGCCCGTTGTGTCTTCGTATTCTCATAGGTACTTCACTCATGTACTCTCTCACTTGTAAAGTTTAAAGCTTAACTTGTTTTTTGTGTGTTTTGATTAAGCAATGCGAATTGATGTACGTAATTGGATTACGAGTTATTGTGTTTATACGATTAGTGTAATTTTAGCGTGGGGAATATCTCGTAGCGCGGATATGAATTTACTTCACCGGCTCCCCTAAATTGATATTTTCAGTCAGTAGCTTTTAAGAATATGACGAAAGATTTCCTTTAAATAATGAAGGGGCGGAGGGAGTAGCTGTTTATTGTTATGTAATGACAATTTTCATGTCATTTGGTGGCTAAAGTAACTAGTAGGGGTGGGCCTAAAAATAACATTTTATTAAGATTTCATATTTAACAATTTTTGAGTTTTTAAAAATCGATAATCGGAACTTTTGGTAGTACATATAGTCTATATACTGTATAAGTACTCTATTGCTATCTTGAATAAATCTATTATATTTGTTCTCCTTCTTTGATGTGCTTATATTGTTCCAAACTTATTTTCTATACTTTTTCTTATTTTTTATTTTTTTGCTTTTGGTCAATTACTTTTGTGCTTGATGATGTCTATCAAAGGGGGGTTTCACTGCTGATTGAAGATTGGGAGTCACTTTCGATTTCAAGTTGAACACCGTGTTTGCACGAGGTCTGACGCTATTTCTCTTGATGCTATGTGAGATTTTGTATACTGTGTGGCTTATTGCTGGAAATATTTTTCTTATAATATTAGGTCAATCATGAAATAAAATCAAGGATTACATTGGTAGAACGTTTTAATTCTAGCTGAGTGAGTTTAGTTAGTGTTATGATGTGGACAATTTTATAACTGAAGTAATATCTATTGTATATGATGGATTCTTAATAACTACGGATTGTCATCTTCTTATTTCTATTAGCATTGTCATATATGTTCAACCAAGCATGGTTGTTTTTCTTGTTCAATTGATTCATGTCTTATGCAATGAACTCATGGGAAAATCAATCCAGAACATATAATTATATTGTTTCTATAAAGGTTTGATGGAGTCTTGTTGGTTTTATTACAGGTGGATCTACTACTCTACTTTTGTGTAGAAATGCGAATTTTGTCGGTAATAGTAGTTCGTTAGGATGATGGCCAGCTTCTGTAACAGGGTAAGTCGTGCACTCGTTTACACTTATATATTATACTATTATCTATTTTACATTGATTCAGGACACGAGTCTGCTGCAGTTGGCCTAATTACTCGACTTTTTTAGACATGGGAAGCATGTCCTGAGAGTATATATGTGGTGTTGTACGCAGATATATATTGCTGATACTAATGATGGATTGTGCGCCTTTTCAAGCTGAAAACTCAAAGCAATGTTCCTAATTGGAAGGAGCTTAAATATACGAAACAATCTAGGAGTACTACCCTGTTATGTTAGTTATTTAATTACGCTTTGTATGTTATTACCATCATCATTTAGTCGGAAGTATTATACAAGTATCTATTTATGTGTAGATTTAAGATTATTTATGTTCAAAACACGTGTATATTTATAATGTAATTTATTTAGATTATGGCTTTTGGAATTGTAATTTATTTAATTGATTGCAACTCTCATTTGAGACGTTTTCCCCATAAAAAACGCCTCAAATGTAATTTTTTTTTAATTAAAAAAAAACTTATATACATCGGTTTAAGTCAATAAACGATGTAAATTAGGTTGATATATACATTGGTTCTGCACCGAAACCGATGTAACTAGATGCTATTAACATCATTGCAACAGGAGTATGTGACCAAGCCAAGACACGAGCCATGACACGAGCTCAAGACAAGACACAAACTCAAGACAAGACTCAACATCAAAACAACAACATCCATTCAGACAACACCATGACCAGCTATGACAATGTTCTATTCAGTCCAAGCCACAACCACTTCAAGCCTGCTAAGACAACACCACCACAACCAGAACAAAGCCTAGCCATCCACTTCCCAAGACTAGGCCACAACAAAGCTCAGCCAACAGCCCAACAAACCCAACACAACAAAAACAGCCCCCAGCCAAAAAACAGCCTATCACAGCCATTCTAAACAAGGTCCATGGGGCCCCACACAATCAAACAAGCCTAACCAACCCTCAAACCTATGTCTTGGGAAGGTCCTCTACAACTTTCCCCAGGACTTCCCTCCCAAGAAACAAACACACAAAGAGTTAGCTTAGGGACAACTCAACTGTCCAGATTTCAGCCTTTTGCAGTAGTTAACATGTCACTATCAAAACTTTCCTTTTATGATCAAACAAACTCGAGGGCCTTTTAGAGGGACCTTTGGCATCCATCCCACTTCAGTTGACTCAAGAATCAAGCTCAGAAGTCCACCCCTCCACCAGTTTCAACCCCAACAAACCCATTAAGGAAATTGTCCTATTAGAATTACTTTTCTGCTTTATCTACTTTATGTCAGTTTTCCTGCAAGTTTGTAGCTGTTATTTTGTTTCATGTTGTAAGCCTTTGTGGCCCTAGATATCTCCTAACGTCTGAGTTGTATCCTTGTTGGCCTATATAAGGCCTTTACCTAATGAAATGCAAATCAGATTTGAAGTAAAACATAAAACTGAAACCTTGTTTCTGTTGCATCTCTTGGCTGTGTGCTTGAGACAACTTCCTTTGCTTTGTGCTTGGAAGTGAGCTTGGGTCCTTAGCTGTGTGCTGGGATCAAAGTTCAACCCTCAATCATTGGCTTTGTGCTTTGGTTAAGGTCCTATCCTAGTTCTTTGTCAATCAGTCCAAACAGAAACAGAGTAACTGCAAAGTGTCTGAACCTCAATCAAATTGTCATTGTTTTAGTTGTCTTTCTGAATAATTCAGTGCAATCATATTTACATTGGTTTTGCACCAAAACCGATGTAAATTAGATGCTACTAACATCGGTTTTAGATAGAAATCGATGTAATTTAGATGCTATTAACATCGGTTTTTCATAGAAACCGATGTAAATTAAACGCTATTAACATCGGTTTAACAACCGATGTTTTTGTTATAAATGCTATAAACAACGCCCCCAGAAACATCGCCCAAAACCGATGTATATGGACCTAAAAAACCGATGTCAATGGCACTTTTTCTACTAGTGGAGTCCCTCCGTACTTATGCCATTAATGTGCACATCCCCCTTTGAGTGGGAAGCTTTCAAGGGTGACCCAAGCGAAAGTCGCGGGTCTCAAACCGCCTTCCGTCTCCTCAACAACCGTCAACAACCAATATGACAATTGGCATACACAATACACCACAAGATATATAACGTCATACACCTTTCCATTTCTGACATACCCTTTTTCCGCATATGAACACATAATTATCACCATTTTTACCGAATCTTGTCATACGACTCACAATATGAAATGAAGATAAAAGACAGACCAATCATGCAATTACATTATTAAAACCCAGTATGATTAACTTACCTTTTCGAAATCTACCCGAGTTACACGAATCTGACTCAATTCCGTCTCAAGAATATAATAATAAACCACTAATACTTACCCACTAATTACCTATATTGTACTTACTAATTACTAATTAATTACCTATATCAAAACCCCAAAAACATTAGCGTCATACTAACAAAAAGGAGATAGATCTAAGCTTACGTGGTGGAAGGAAAGAGAGATAAGGTGGGTCATCCACAAACCGAAGCTTGAATCCTATGAAAAGATGATTATTAGGGTTTTAGAGAGAAGGGGGAGAGGTTGGAGAGATAAGAGGGGAGGTATAAATTATTTAGGGTTATGTAAGGGAGCGTTTAAATCCGACTGAAATAGTGCACTTGGTCGAGTGCCACAATACCCGGCCATGTGACACTAACTCGGTCGAGTACAACACCTACTCGGCCGAGTGGACTTCACTCGGTCGAGTACATGATGTACTCGATCGAGTGAACTCTGCTAGGTTTGCTACTACTCTACTCGGTCTAATCTTAGTCTCACTAGGTCTAGTGTACGGTCGCTCTTTCCTCACGGGTAGTTAAGGGTTCTCTCGCGCATCCTAAGGGTCCTTTCTAGGTCCCATAATATCCGGGTATTACAATCTTCTTTCCTTAAAAAGAACTGCGTCCTTGACGTTCGCCTCACACTCTCCTTTGCTTATTTTCTCAAGTCTCTTCTGCTTCGTTACAGACCCTCAAGCCTCATTCCTTCCCTCAATACTCACTCTCGCTATGACAACATGGTTCTCAACTTTTGCACTCATATACCTATTTTTCTTGCACATACTTTAAGGTTACTTCACACTTGAATTAAACTTATTTTCTTTCTTTAAATTCCCAATTGTTACATTCATCCCTTCCTAAAAGGGAACTTTCGCCCTGAAGTTCGCCACTTGCTCCACTTAACATAGTCTCGGTTAGGCAACTACTATCTACGATATAACAAGTCGACGCAAATGCTGCATACTAACCTTATAGGCCATCCCGACACATGATGCTATAATTGTACATCAATTATGACTCTCTAACTATAATCTGCATCGCGATTGAATTCAATATGATTACAGTTAATGTATGAATCTACGATACAGTGATTATAACATTGCCAACAACATCCTTAATAGGAATTGAATATTTTCCACATTCGTCAGGCCACTCATATTCCGAGTCAAACTCGCCATTGGATTTCACACGTGCCTACATCTATCATTACTTCATTCCAACATTTCCGTTGGTGACCACGAACGTATTCGATCATGCATTTAGAGGTTTCATGCTACGCGTAACCAATATTTAGAACGCACACGATTACTATCATCATTTTACTTTCTAAAATAAAATTATAGAAATCACACCCACTTCATATTGTCATTACATTATCTATTCCATCCATTCAACCATGCCACACATAATTACATGGTAATCATACACAAACATTTTGCCGTTAGCGCAACTGGTGAGGTAGCCACACATATAAATTATTCTTTGGAACTTGTCGAGTAAGAATCCTATATTCACCCGTCAATGCAGGTTCAATAGTCACGATTAGGGCCATCTATTTAATCACAAGGCCGCAAGGCCTTCAAAACGGATCATAGACAGTCAACTCGGCCTATTGAAGGGGTCACTCAACCGATTATACATTCACTTGGTCGAGTATGGTGCTCACTCGGCCGAGTAAACAACCACTCGGTCAATTTAACGCGGCACTCGGCCGAGTATGGTTGGGCAGCAGCCTGACATGCTGACTTAGCCCTTAAATTTTTCACTTATCATTCGCAATTAGAATAAAATTTCAAAGGCACTCACTATGTCATCATACCATCAAACATACACGAGTCTTTGGCCTTATGGCCAAGGTTCCGACACGCCAATCAAATTCCTCGGGTCTACACATAAATTATAGATCTTAAGGTTCAACCAACAATTAAAAGTACATAGTTCACATCGACGCACATAATCCACCTAGCAGTTTAAGATCAACGAGATGTCTTTCTCTTCTTGATAAAACCCTTAACGCAACGGACTAAGGACGACCTGCTGTGACTAGGTTCTTCTTCTCTCGTATCTTGGCCGCCGTCTTCCTCCATCCCCTCCTCGTCGTCCTCCACGACCACCTCTTCCCTACAGTCCCCATCTTGGTCCATGGCCTCCGTTTCTGCCCCCGAAATATCCGCACCGCTCCCATCACCCTCGGAGGGGTTGCCAAAGAAACCTTTGGTAGCATAATGTGGTCCCACCCAAGGGTCGAACAAGTGGCTCTCACCGTGAGGAATCCGGGTGCCCTAGTCCGACGGAGCGACTCCATAGGCATTAAAGACCCCCGATGAATTTCCCATATCGGTCCAATGTCTCGGTCGGTGAGCGGTTCTTATCCCCTGGTTCTACGCCATCTCATGCATATCCCTCAAATCTAGATCGATGTTCATCTATTGGATGAGGTCTGACGTGTGGTATTCATGGTCAAAGCTAGGTGGGTGTTGGGCATAACCTCCGCTAAAGGGTGGAGGTTGAATATGCATGGTAAAAGGGGTAGTAGGTTGTCTAACAGAAGTACAGGGTGGAGAAGGTGGGGAAGGAGTAGTCTGTCCCCTGGTCTCATCACCAAGGTCGAAGGTAAGGTCACTAGGAATCGTGTAACGTTTGGCGGGAGTAGAGGCGGGCTCACCCTCTCCAAGGGAGAGGTATCGGGTAATCCCCCAATGGCGGGGAGTCTCATGTACTATTCCGCATCTACCTTCCAAGAGTATGTACCCTCCTCATCCCCGTCCACGATCCAATAGTTGCCCTTCAACCACTCAAGGTTGAAGTAGACCACTATCAAGGTTATGGGCACGTCCACCGCCCCCGGTTCATAGTCCTACAATTTTTTTATCACCCTAGTTATCAAGGCCCACAATCTAAGGAGCACTTGTCCGAGGTAGCCATTTTCTTTAGGGCTTGACACACTAAGGACACGACATTAAAAGAGAAGTCGCGCTTCCGAAGCTGGTTAAGGTACGAACTCAAAATGATTACCTCCGTGGAGTTGAGCTTGCTAGGGTCTGTCCTCCCGTAAAGAATATTGGCCAAGATGCGTAAGGACATTCTTAAAACGGGGTGTTCCACGTCAGTGGTCTTCATGGTGCTAACGTTGACACCTTGGCAGCTAGTGTACAAGGGAAAATAAGTCATTGCTTTCAAGTTACTTTCAACCGAGTCAAGGTTACCCTCAATTCTTTTCCCCACGCCCAAGGCTTTGGCGAAGACATCGCTAGTTACATTGAAGGAGGTGTTCTTAAGTATACAACTCACCGATTAAGTGTCCTCATCGTAGGCAAAAGAGCTCAAAAACTCGAGGGTGAGGCTTTGGTAACTCCTCTCTCCAAGTTATACAACCCCTTGATCCCCATCCCCACGAAGATGCTACGTGCCTCCTTTTCGATCCCCAAGGCCCTGAAGGTCTCCGTTGACACACACTTGGTCGGGGCCATTTGCTGACTAGCCAAGACATGGAAGCCTTTCAGGTGAGCCAGGCTTGAAAACTTTATTCCAGGGTATCTCGGAGCAGAAATGACACGCGATGCGTTTGCTTGGGCACGGGTGTTCCTCTTGTGGCTAGGTCCTGGATTTGTCGACATGCTACAAGAGAGATTTGTACAAAGGTATCAAATAGAGGGCAAGAAGCAAGTAACTCTCAAAGTTTGAATTGATAACTGACTTTTAGACGACTCTCGACACCTATTTTGATGGAACAAGTTCGTAGCGGAGTTATGACGCAGTCTACTTTCAGTTTAGCCAATGATATGTGACTCTCAACTTGACTCTACTACTTCATGAAGGGATAAAACCATAAGGATTAAAATTGCACACTTCCGTATTTCGAAAACTTGGGCCTTTCTGGAAAACAAACCCTTTTAAACTCAAATCATTTGGCACTGCCTTTACAAGATTTAGAGGTTAGCTAACAATTTAAGCATAATTCAAGCGTGAAATTTACAAATCTGGGTATATCTACCACTTATTTTAAGAAAGATTTAGGACGGAAACCTTTTCTCATATGGGGTTATCGTGTGCTGTGGTAGTGAAAGATTAGTACTATCCGAGACAAACATCCCATTGTTGGTAGGTCGACTAAACTATACTTTGAAATTTGAAACATCAACATGGCTATAACTCATAAAATTTTTGAGTCCCAAACATCAACTTTTAAAATGAGATTTTCGTTTTCGGATCATACATAGCTTATTAGTCCAGAGGTATCTTTACCACATAATTTTGAACATGTCTCAAGCATAGAAATCGAAATTTGGGCATAATTTCCCTTAAAGTTTGATAATTTAGCCAAGTTTTAAGACAAGGTTTTCACATGAAAAGGAAAATCTACCATTAACACAAGGTTAAGCCTTGTTGATCAACTAAACCCAACAACAAGAACAAAGTCCAATCATGAACTCAAGGACACCATTTTCGAGTTTCTCTCGAGTGAAAAAAGATTTTAACATAAAAATTTGGTCTTTTACAACAATATTGGTGTGAAAAGCTATTTACTACCATGAATTAAATAATAACAAGGAAATGACTCATTAAACTTGTAGAAATCAAGGTAAATCTAGAATTAATAGAATTACGGAAAAGGCAAGAGGAAGAAAACCACTTACATTATTAACTTAAGATGAATTAAAGAAGGGAGAATCTTGAATCAAGCAAGCAAACAACATAAATGGAGTTTGAGATTTTTCTTAGAGATTTTTGGGTGATGAAATTTTTTTTGAAGTAAAAAAAGAAGAAGATAAGGTATATAAGAAACGAAATTCGGGCACGGGTAGAAAATCAGTGGCTTACTCGGTCGAGGGAGTGAGTTCACTCGGTCGAGTGAAAATCCACTCGGCCGAGTGAATGCTTCAGTCGGTCGAGTGAAACTTCCCATAAATCATTCCGAGTCTGGAGTGGTCTACTCGCTCGAGTGACCTACGCACTCGGTCGAGTGTCCTCTTACTTGTTCAACTGGACACTCGCATTCATCCGAGTGGCCCTCTTAGGTTACAAAATCGTGAGCTAATCGAACATTGCACCTACGCAACACTAAGGGAGGCTCGAGATTCCACAACCATGGACGGCTCGTCCCTAGCTAGCTCATGCGGTTTCAAGCTCGCGTTTCTCAACACGTCACACACTTACTCGTGGTGATTCTACTCACAATTATCGACATTCACACCCTAACGATAACACTTCAATCATACGAAACATTCACATACTAAGACTTGGGGCTAATACCCCTCACGTAAGCATACACAATATAGAGGTCTTCCCCGGAATACCTTGTACATACCACTCATTCGATCAAGTAGCTACATCCCACCCATCTCTGGTCAAACACGACGTCACAAGTCACACTCAATCACACACCTGTAAAAAAAAATGTATCATTTACTATCACACACATTTAATCCTACCACATTTCACATAGCGTTGCCCATACCCTTAACCACCCGCGTCGTGCCCAACTGAGTCAATAGGCTTTAGTTTTGACATAAGGGCGCCCACTCATCCAAAACTGACCTCCAATTGCACTCAAGTCGTGTTCATTTTAATTGACACTCCAAAATTCATTTTAATTCATTGGTTTAGGTTCAAAAATCGTCGCCCTAATACCACTTTGTAACACCCCGATTATCCGTCCAAGATAATTGAAGGCGTTACCGTCTTGGTTTTCCGAGGCAGTGAATCTGAACTACAATTAAGCAACATCTTTTATAATTAACAGTGTTTAATGAATTACAATACAATTATTAAACAATAGGGGTGATGAATAATACAACCTTTCTAGTACAATCCACTACTACCGACTGAAAATGTCTAGACTCGACTTCTTGTCTAAGCTCGGCCCAAAGCCCGCTCGATTCCCAATTTGCAAACCTGTAACTGAGTGCTCCCTATATGACCGGAAATATCAGATGGATCAGCGCAGGCCACCACAAAAATAGGTGACAGTTCACATGCCAACAAACGTCAGTTTCAATAATATAAAAGCATAAGACATGATACAAAAATAAAATATATACATAATGACTATGACGTACAACAACCATAAGATACCACCCACACTCCAGTACCGGGTACACCCAAACGTATGTGTCGTCCATCATACCGGTGCCGAGACACACCTGACGCACCAAATCGCAATAATGTACTCGACACACACTCGTTGTACCGGGCCCGGGAGCTACCTGAATCCCCTGCCAGACGTCGTGTCTCACTACACGAGACCCTCGATACTCAACCATTAATATGCACATCCCCCTTGGAGTTACACGAATATGACTCGATTCCGTCTCATGAAGTTGTCTCATCCTACAACATTCACATACGACTATCCCAATACACCCTATACCACAATATAATACTAAACCCCTTATCCTTATCCACTAATCATCCATATTATACTTATTGGAAGGAAAGAGAGATAAGGTGGGTTATCCACAAATCCGTGTTTGAATCCCATGAGAAGGTTTTTGTGAGGGTTTTAGAGAGAAGAGAGAGAGTTTGGAGAGATAAAGAGGGAGGTAAAAATTATTTAGGGTTACGTGGGATATTGGGGTTCATGAGCGTTTAAATCCGTCTGAAACAGTGCACTCGGCGTAGTGACACAAACTCGGCCGAGTGGACTTATGATACAAATTCTACTCGAAAGAATAAGACTCGTAGGGTTTCAGCGGAAACTTAACAGATTGAAAAGTTCGCCGGACTGTTTAGTTGTGGATTCTGGATAGATAACTGGATAAACAACGAATTTGGGTATTTTTGTGTGGTTTTGATTTGTAATTGAAACAAAGTAACAAGGATTCTTTTTTCGAAATCTTTGAAGAAATCGAACCAATTGGATAGTTATTCGGTCTAGACCTATAAAATGAATAATGGTGAGAACAAACAATATCTATTGATTGCAAATCGTGTTGATGTTTGAAAACGCGTCAAACAAAAACAATTTTGGAACGAAACTCGGGGATCCTTGTTTACAACCTTGTAAACTTAAACTCTCAATTTATTCAATAATTCAATTGATCTATAATAAGGATACAATATTTCTTATTTATAGCTATCTAAGATAACTCCTAGAAGAATTAAGAAAGCAAGCTTCCTTAAATCGACTTTCCTAATCTACTCGTGTATAAACACGTTAATTATAACTGCCAATTACCTTATCATATACTCCTAAATTCTTATGGAAAAGTTAACTAATAAAATATGAAATAATAATTAACTTATACTAGAATTTAAGTAACTAGACGAGTTTCCTAAATCGAATAAGAAACAAATTAGGAAACTAGGAAACTTTCCTAAAGCAAATAAGACTCGAATTAGGATAAAGATATGGAAATCATCCTTGCGCTTGCCTATGCACCTTCTTTGCATCTTCCTTGACATCCCTTTACCAGTCTTCAGGCCCCAAATATGTGTAAGACACACGTCACCTTTACTTGGATACCAAGGAATCGAATAAACAACTTCTAAGACTGTTTCTTTTGGGCGTGTTTCTGAACCGTCACAGAAACTGTTTGTTTCCAGTACTACCTGCATCATTTTTCGTATACATCGCGTACTCGACCAAGTAAACTCTGCTAGGTCCGCTACATCTTTACTCGGTCTATTCTTAGTCTCACTAGGTCTAGTGTACGGTCGTTCTTTACTCCCGGGTAGACAAGGGTTCTCTCGCGCATCCTAAGGGTGCTTTCCAGGTCCCACAATATTCTGGTATTAAAGATATAGGATTGTTAGAACTTAGAAGAGGTAAATTAATTGATTGATTTTTAATTGCTTAGTTATCGATCGAATATCGTCTTAAACTTAGTTAACTGATTATTGGGTTATCACTGACCGGGTTAAGACTAATATAGGGTGCAATAATTGAATGGAACTCTTTTAATGATAGCGATCACATGTTAAATTGTAGAGGTAAAAGGCATAATTGAATCGACTGATCTTGCGACCTTAGAATACTTTATTGCATGTTAATTAATTATTCCTCGATGCCCAAATAATAATCTTAATGAACACGAGACCCTAAACCTTTAATCTTGATGATTTCACCTTTTTCTTATAAATATTACAATTAGTTTAGAAACAATCCATCGAAACCCCAGAAACTCTTACTTTAACACGGACTTAGCTATTAGCAAACTAGGCTTTTACCGCCTCCCTATGGATTCAATACCCTACGTACCGCTGAATATTAGTTGACATTAAGTTAGGTTTACTTTGAATTAAGCGACACGACTTCAGCTTTATCAAATTTGGCGCCGTTGCCAGGGAGCCAACAATATTTTGTTTCTTTTATTAAATTAGTTTGTCTCTTTGTCTCAAGGAACTAAAAGTTCCTTGAGACCGATCTTATTCCGTTCTTTAGTGTTTTTTTATGCCTAGGTCTCTCAGGTCCGAGCTCGTACTGTTAGAGTAAGTGTCTTCCACAATAGTGCATTTATATAATAAATCTCACTGGAATATACGTGGCATGATTAGTATATTTTGATACTCCACGTCAGTTGATTAACGTAAATCGGTAACGCTCAGCTGACTTGAGTTAGACGTTATTGTCGTATGACGGCGGTGATCAACTGATCACTTTGGATCACACCTATAGGATAAGACCCAAACAGAAAAATAATTATTTGTATACGATACAGTTTAATTAAGTCCCTTACATATATATTTTATATATGTTTGGTTACGAGAGTTATTTATTGGAAATTGAGTTAGGAACTCATGCCGTTTAAGTTTATTAGTCAATTATACGATAATTGACTGAATAAATTTTTCGTCTTATTTTAATACGATTAAATAAGATTTAATTTATTGATTAATCGTTAATTCATTAAATTAGTTGAGGTTATGCATATATTTTGAGGTAGAGGTAATTAGTTAATTATATTTACAAGGAGTTGTAAAATAAATTAACTAGGCATTATGAGACCCATTATATATTGATATAATGGTAAATATCTCTTAAAAGTTAAGTGGGAGCCGAAATGTGTAAGTGGAAAAACAATTATGGTTGTTCTTTCCTTTATTTACACTTCATCTCATGATTATGACATGTATGACACATGAACATGATCATATTCAATCTCACGCACTACCTTATTGCATGTGAATAAAATAAGAAGAAAAATCACCCATTTGGATGATAGATGTGCCGACCATATACTCTTATAAGAATATCATGGTTGTTCATTTTTCCTTCTTAATTGATTCACTTGTTTTACATCGACTCTCTACACAACCTCTCACTAAACTCTCTCAAACTAGTATTCCTATTACTAGAGTAGTAATAAAACTTATATTAGTTTCTTCTTATCACTATATTTTCTAGTCTAAATTTATAGTGATAGTTTGGGTTTAGTCTTTGGTGCAATTTGGAAGGAGACTTTCTTATTTGAAATTTATTTCAAGGAGGATCATTCACTTGTTCTAGCTCAAGAACAATAAAAAAAGGAGTTTCTTATTGTGCCTTTTTTAGACCGAAAATTTCTCATTGTAAGGAAATTTCTTCTTATCTTTATATTTATGCTTTTATATTTGCATGCATGATAACTAGATCCTAAATCATTAAGTCAATGTAATTTAATGAAATAATCAGAGGAGTCTAATTAGAGGTCTAGGACTTTCATGTAGTATCAGAGCTTAATTGTTACATGCATGTTGTTTTTAAGCATTAAAATCGAGTTATACGATAACTTGAGTAAAATCGAAAATTTGTGTTAAAAATGGTTTGCACAATTTTTTTTGATTTGCATGCATACCTACTGACCTAAAAATGGTTTTGGTCAAATTTGGTGATTTTAGGGATTGATTTGCTATTTATTTTGATTTTTGGCCTTTAAATCAAGTTAATATGCATTTTTTATGTTAAAAGTTAAATAAAAATAGTTTAATGTTGATTATGGATATGAAATTTTAACATGATCTCAAATGCATATCTTACATACTGTATGTAAAATTTCGTGACTTTTGATTAACTTTTGGATGGTTATTGATTTTTATGAGATAAAAGTCGATAAAGTGAGATTATTATGTTCATAAAATTGAAACGTCCTTTTATGGTCTTTAAAATTTTGGTACATTTTACATTCGCATTTCTATCATCTTGGTGAAATTTTGTAATTTGTTTCACTGTTTTACTATATTTAATGATTTTTATTTGATAGAACCGTTGAATACAAAGTTATTTGTTCATAAAATTAATTTAAATTTTTTGGGCAAATGGTTTTTTTTGGAGTTCCTGGAAATGTTCCAAAATGTACAAAATTTTTGGTTTCAAATTTTTATGATGTTTAAATTTTATTTTGGGTTTATTTCATAAATGTTGTGATTAAACCTCTATATTTAGCAAATATGATCAATTCAAACTAATTAAATACAAAAAAATTAGTGGGGACTAATTTTGAGTTCTAAATCAGTTTAGATAATTAGTTTGAGCTTAAATACGACTTAAGTGTTGATTATTGATTTTTAATGGTTAAAAAAAACGGTAAAATCCATAAAACCGAGTTAGAATGAGCATGATAAGTGTTAAGGACGATTTTGGCATGATTTTACAGTATTTTATTTATGTTGTTTTTGTTGAATGAATGAATGTCATTTATTTAATTTTTAATGCAAGTTGTACCTAGTATGACCTAGATTATTTTAATCGGTATTACCCGTAATGTAAGGGAATACTGATTCGTTTGTAATTTTATTTGCGATCTCGTATCGCCGTTTGTAATAATATAATTTCATTTTTCTAGATCAAATGTATAATAGGAATTTTTATTTTTATCTTTTTGTAATTAATTATTATGAAGACGGAGATTCTTCAAGTCGGTGTTCCAAAAGACGGTGCCTTTTTTGGAGCGTGTACAGTGAAGAGGCAAGGGGCCAAGGAGTTGGTTTCCGATTTTGTAGTCGTCTAATTAATTAGATTTGTTAGGTGGCCATACTAGGATTTATTAGTTGCTTGCTTTATGTTTTCGCTCATGCCAATATCACCAACATGCATTTTTATTTCTCGATTGTCAATTCAACGTTATTCAAAATTCACCGACTTAGTTCACTTATGGAGAATTAATAACTAAATTGACAAGACCTCTCACATAACTTAATAGAAATTGAGATTTAGCCTTACCAATTGAAGCACCTATGAACCCCGTGTTCATTAAGGCAACCACAACGTGGACCCTTTCTACCTCGGGTAAGTAGGGTGATGCGATCACACGCCTAAATTGGGTTGGACTCAACGGGATAAGCGTTATCCCGGGACTAGGAGATGAATTTGGTAGAAATCCGCCGACCGAGAGTTCTAGGGGTAGAATTAGTCAAAATATTGACTTACCGTTTATTACATAAAAGTGGCATAACATGTTCATTTTTATCTAAAATGCGGGTCTTAGAATCACTTATATAGTTTGGTGAGGGGTCATTATATGAGTGACTTGTTAAAATTGTTTTACAAATGAATTATATATAAGCAATGAATGTTTATTTTCCGGTGATATTTATTTTATACGCGCAATGACAAATATTTATCCTTCTACAAACTTGTAAATCCGTTTCATAATGGAAAGGAGTTTCCATTATATTATACGGTATCATTTTTGATTGCGATTTAAATCTCCGTTTAAACCACCATAGCTAAAGACAAAATTAAATTTTTCCTTTTGATCCTCATATTCACCATTACAAATGTCTCTTATGAAGAGTATACGAATATGTCACACTTTGTCAAAATCATTTTAATTTTTAAATAAATTGACGTCTTCTTATTACAATGGTGCATCAATCTTTTTGCTCAAAGAAAATATTTGTATTTTTATGTCCTCATAATGCTCCTTATCGAGACTTACCTCAAAAGAGGCCAAATCAGTTGGGACGACTAGGTTTCTCGATTTATTTGAAATCGTGATTAAACCAATACCATAGTCACTTCATGAAAGGTGTATCTTTTTTGAAGGTAAACAATGAATGAAATGAAGAATAGTCTTCATAATATCTCTAATCTACTTGTCTAAATAGAGATTCATGAAAGTGAGTGGGAGCTCTAAGAGGGATGTTTTATTCTTAATTGTTAAGAATAGGACGAGGTTCAAGAGAAGGTTGCCACGATGTTGGCACAAGGTAAGGGCAAAAGGGAAGGCTATTTTGAATAGCAAAGTCAAGCCCAAGCAAGGTGTCGAACCCAACCTTTGATGATACTATTCTTACAGAGTAAGACACTAGAAAAGAATCTGCCCCAAGTTTTCTGAAGAATAAGAAATTGGGTGTACTACACCTAAAAGTACTTTCATCAATAATATCTATATGATCGACATTTATTTTGCTAAATGCAATTTTTGGGTATTAGATGCCTATTATGGTTCTCATCAATGTATTCGATACATATAATAATGATTCGTGCGACGACTAGCCATGATTAAATGTCGACCTACAAGGGAAATATAACTATTGTAGTTATAATGTGCTCAGTCTAGTTTTGGATTTAGAGGTATACTTTAATAAAAGTTATGTACTCGACCTCTAAATAAAAATATAGTATCAACCTTAGTATACGACACAAGTGTTTCACTTTTGTGAATAGAACAAGCGTTGTATCTTTTTATGCCTGTACTTGGTCAATGGTTATGTCATACCAATTAAAGGTAATTATATTCTTGACCTAAACTAGAAATTACTTGTCATATAGATTGTAAAAGGCTCAAAGTTGGTGACCCTAATCTAATCTTAATTCTGGATTGTGTAGCACATAAGAGGCTAATATTGACTAGTATCCATAAACCATTTGATTTTGAATTTTATGGTGTGTGCAAATCTTGTATTCAAGGCAAGATGATTCATGCCTTTTTTATTGAAAAGGAAATCGACTTATTGGCCTTATTATATAAGAATATGTATGGTCCAATAACAATCACATTCAGAGATGGTTATGACTACTTCACTTTATTTACCGACGATTTAAGTAGATATTGTATTTGATTCTACTTAATGAGGTGCTATGAGAAATCTTTGAAAAGTTCAAAGAGCTTCAATAAGAAGTAGTTAACTACCAAGTGTATTAGATCAAGGACTTACGACCAAATCGTAACAAGAAATATCTAAGTATTGACTTTGATTTTCAGCACAAGCATTGTGAAATAGTTTCACGAGTTAACTTCTCTAACACACATTATGAGATAAGGTGTTGATTGAATAGAGAAACAGAACCTTATACGATATGGTTTTATCTTTGTCAAGTCACACTGAGCCACTTGACTAACCTTGGGATTTTATTATTCTGTCTGCTATTTCTTTTCCCACCATATTAAAACACATTTAAAACAATGTGATTTTATTCCATATACGATATGGATGGGTAGTGTACCTAATTTGTAAGTTATCCGTGTGAAACAAGTGCTCAATAATCCTACATTTACCACGAGAAGAAAGCGTTTGTGGCTCGTGATGTTGCCTTTCAATAAAAATACAATTATTTCTTGATAAGACATAGTGGGAAAAAATGTTTCAAGAGCCACAAACTGAGCATATGACCGGGACAAAAGTTTTCCTCAATGTTTGCTTAGTAGTTATTTCATGTCAAACCTAGGAGGTCAGGTGGAATTTATCACTCTTTGATAGTGATGAATTCATATTACTTTTAGAAAGTAATTAACCTGTGACTTATAAAAGACTGTTTCTAGTCCCAACTTCTTGCTATGGCTTAGAGTCATGTGATTCGAAATGGACTCCATGCACGATGGTCAAGTATGTGACCTGGTAAATTTTACTTGAAGAAGTACGCCCTCTTCAGTGTAAATAGATTTTTAAAATCAAAATCTGCATGGATAAATATAAAGATGTTTTCTCATAACTAGATTGGTAGGCAAAGATTTTGCACCAACCTTAATGCTTCAATCCATTCGAATATACTTAGAGATTGCAGCATTTCATAATAGTATGATGACAATTGGATCTCAAGAACCACCTTCTTAAATACGATTTTAGAAGAGGTAGTATATTTTATATTCACATGTGGGTTCGTAGATCCTAATTATCCTAAGTTAATTTGCAAGCTTAAGAGGATGTCTTAAGTAAGCACTAAAGAGATGGAATTAGTGTGTCAATCATGTCATAAAGCATTTCTCGACATCTCGAGGAATTATGTTGATACATGAAGATTAGTGGGAGTAATGTGTTTTTCATCAGTCTTATATGTGGTGATATATTGATCATTTTAGATGATGAAAGATTTTGGAGAAGTAGAATACATCTCTTAGATATCTGGATTTATGAAGATAAATCTAAAAGGATATTAGTGTTGAGTCAAAATTATTATATTGATAAGATCTTTGATTAGTTCAAGGAAGTTGAAACACATGATAATTGATTCCTTTTGATTCCGCTGCGGGATCAATTATATACGCTGTGATGTATACTTAATCCGTCATTTCGCATGCTTTGAGAATGACAAATCATTTCCAATCAAATCCAAGTGAGAGTAATTTGATAGCCATAAAGAACATCCTTAAGTACTTGCGAAGGACTAAATATATGTTCCATGTGTTTGGAGTTTACAGTGAGTTGTGTGTAAGGGGTTACACAAACTTCTGTCTCCAAACTAATCAAAGTGATATGAAATCACGATTTGGCTTTGTTTTATAGAAGATTTATCTATTGGAAGAGTACCAAGCAAAAAGGACTATTGGTAAGGTTCCAAGTAGGAGTGACATTTCCAAATATAAATGCCATATATCCGCTGGAAGTGTTCCAGAAAGTTAATCATTGCGGATTTCACGACGGAAATTGAGTACATTGCATCATTTGATGATGCATATGAAAGTAGCTTGGATTTGACAGTATTGGAGGAACTAAAAGTAGTTCCTATAGTTGTATATCCTATTTCATGATACTGGTAAAACAGTGGGAGCTACCTTTAGGCCAAGAGTCCTAAGTCTAGATTTAAACCTAGACACGTATTCAGAAAGTTTTATGTAATACGAGATTACGTAGACAAAGGGAAATAGCAATCAGAAAGTTGGGAAAGATGCAATTATTGCTAATCCATTAGCCATGCCTTTTGCAGGCTGAACATGTTAGTCATGTCGTTTCAATGAGGATTGAAATATGTACCTGAATTGCTGGAGATTATGAGATATTAAATTAGTGATAGCGTATCAATTTTTCCCAGATATTTGATAATTATTGCATTCATTGTTAGAGTTTCATTAAAAACTCCTTTAATTAGTTTGACTAAATTTTAATACTTTGTTTATCCGAATTGGTTAAAAGAAAGGTTGAACCTAATTCAAGTGAACATGATGAACTTAGTGTTTTGTCCCTAGTCATTCATTTAAGGTGACGTCTGGAAGTGACTATATTGTAAGTCGATCGATGGTTGGTTCAGCACCATGGGGTCATGGAGATGACTGGTCGTTTACATAGACAACCTGTTGAGACACTCTGTCGGGCAGTGACCATAATAGAGTACCTTATCAAAATTGTTGAACCATGGTCGTGGTGGGGATTTCTATTTTATTCTTATGAGTTGATTCTTTAGACTGGCGTTAATTTTTCTGAGTCAGTGTAGTTTCCGATTGACTTTGGTTTTTGACCTAGATCGTGCCGTGAAAGGAGACCGATGGGCATCTTCTAGGTCATGGTGATCTGCATTATACAGTGTAAGATGGGTCAACAAGAATTATCCACCCACGTTGGGTATTTACATCTTCGGGCCACTCGAGGTGTAGTAACTGGAAATGCGTGGCCAAGCTTCGGAAAGAGATCTATGGTAGATTTTTCGGTCAGACAGTTACTCTCCCAGATCGAGAAAACCACTATATTTATAATTTCCAATCGCAAGTGCGACCTGAAAGACACCTTGTGATGAGTGGGAGGATATGACGCAAAAGTGACAAGATAATCGGTAGCACACAACTTGTCGAGAGAATTGGGAGATATTGTTGGAGTAGGAGTCCTCTACAATAGTATTGCTGCATGTACCACTTGTATCAGACAAGTGGGAGATTGTTGGAGTAGGTCTCGTCCACAATAGTGTATTTATATAATAAATCTCATTTGGAATATACGTGGCATGATTAGTATATTTTGATACTCCACGTCAGTTGATTATGTAACGCTGAGCTGACTATAGTTAGACGTTATTGTCGTATGACGGCGGTGATCAAATGACCCCTTTCGGTCACACCTATAGGATAAAACCCAAATAGAATACTAATTATTTGTATATGATACAGTTTAATAAGGGCATTACATATATTTGATATGTACGTTTAGTTAGAAGAGTTATTTATAGAAAATTAAGTTAGGAACTCATTCCCCTTATGTTTATTAGTCAATTATACGATAACTAACTGAATAAATTTTACATCTTATTTAATACGATTAAATAAGATTTTATTTAGTGATTAATCGTTAATTCATTAAATAAGTTGAGGTTATGTATATATTTTGAGATAGAGGTAATTCGTTAAATATATTTATAAGGAGTTGTAAATAAACTAACTGGGCATTGTGGGACCCATTATATATTGATATAATGGTAAAATATCACTTAAAAGTTGAGTGTATATTATTTATTAATTTGAGTCATATAATTGTTACATGATCAAATTAACACTTAATTATATTAGATAATTAAACATATGATTAATAAATATTTGTGGGACAAATATCAAAAATCAAAATGGACCATTATAAGTCACAATGGTCCGATTTTGTGCGCATGGAAGATGTATGTGTGTTATTCTTTTATTACACACAATTCACTATGTTGATAGTGATATATCATCCTAGCTTTAATCATTACTACTTAACCCATACTCTACCTTTGTTGTAACGGAGGCGTCCCGTTACCCAAAAGTTAATTGATTAGGGTGATAAGAATAAAATATAGCGAATAACAAATAAAGATGACACACAGATATACGTGGTTCACTAGTAAAATAATTGGCTACGTCCACCCAGAAGGAGATCAAATTTTACTATTGTGGAGATAATAGTACAAAAGTAGACTGGTACACACGCGCTACCAAGAGCCAAAAGTGTACCCAATTCTACCAACAAATATAGTAATCTCAAAGAGACTACCCAGACGAGATAAAGGACAAACGATCTTGAGGCTAGCAAGATCCGAACAAACTCCTTCGATCTCCAAATTCAGAAGATTGTGCTCACAAATCGACTCTCATAAGATTGTGCTCACAAATATTATATCCACCTCCTTCATTAATCTAGACTAATATTAGGGTCTTTATATAGTTTTATTCCACCCTAAAATAAGAGACCTATACCAATTAGGAAACAAAGATTATTAGAAAATTATTAATAGTAATTTCCTAAACCAACACTAATAGGAAATTAATATAATTTCCTAAAAGCATACAACTACTAATTACCAAAAAAAACAAAAGCCTTAGTCAAAGAGTCAAACTCTAAGAAAGCAAGGGATGTCCATATGTTAGAAGTTAGGCACTTAAGTGCCTGACATACATCCGAAGCATGCACATAAATTGTCCTTGCATCAATATTGTACTTCGGCTTTGTTCCTTCGAATGTTCTTCTTGTCTTTCCGTCTTCGACACAAATTCAAGGCACCAAATTCACAACGACCTTCTTACACAAGAATAAAAAAATAAGCAAATTAAAATAGAGCCCTCTTGGAGCTCAAGTCATCCGGCCATATGGCCTATATATTGAAGAAAAGTTGTTCAATTTTGCATGATTACTTCACTTGCTTATTTCTTACTTCTATCACTAACTCAATTTCTCTCTAAACTGTCTTATACACTAATATTCTCTACATATTACTAGTGTAGTAATACAATAATATTAGTAGTATTTTTCTTACTTATTATCTAATTAATAATAAGCTAAGATCATTTGGGTTTAATCTTGGGTGCAACTACAAGGAGACCTTCTAATTTGGAGGTTGTTTTATGGAGGATCATCCACTAATTACATGCTCAAGAACAAAAAGAAAGAGTTCTTTTTGTGCCCTTATTTAATCGAAAATTTCTCATTGTAAGGAAATTTCATCTTATCGTTTTCATGCTTTTATATTTGCATGCATGATAACTAGATCCTAAATCATTAAGTTAATGTAATTTAATGAACTAATAAGAGGAGTTCTAATTAGAGGTCTAGGACTTTCAATATACTCTTATAAGAGTATCACGGTTGTTCATTTTTCCTTCTTATTGATTCACTTGTTTACATATTCTCTCTACACAAACCTCTCACTAAACTCTCTCAAACTAATATTCCTATTACAAGAGTCGTAATAAAATTTCTACTCCCTCTATTCAAGTCCAAACACAACATTTCTCTTTTACACGTTTGCCAATGCACGAATTGTAACGTAAATATCTCGAGTTTTACATTATAAAAAAATATAAAAATTTGATAATCTTATTGTACTTATAAAGGCGAATCAAACAAGATCTCACATGACCATATTTTATCTTACATATTGCAAGGAATCGTTAACAATCTCTTCACTCATGAATAGTGTCAAAAAAAGAACTGTTGTTGTTTGGAATTGACTGGAGGGGATAGTTTCTTCTTATCACTATATTTTCTAGTCTAAATTTATAGTGATAGTGTGTGTTTAGTCTTAGATGCAATTTGGAAAGAGACTTTCTTATTTGAAAGTTATTTCAAGGAGGATCATTCACTTGTTCTAGCTCAAGAACAATAAGAAAAGGAGTTTCTTATTGTGCCCTTTTTAGACTGAAAATTTCTCATTGTAATGAAATTTCTTCTTATCTTTGTATTTATGCTTTTATATTTGTATGCATGATAAATAGATCTCAAATCATTAAGTCAATGTAATTTGATGAACTAATTAGAGGAGTCTAGTTAGAGGTCTAGAATTTTCACGTACATTTCGATCCCGAACCAGAAAAGACTCTTTGTGCTAGATGAAGCTTTTTGAAGGAAATCCGTCAAGCCGAAGACTTGGGTACGCTTGATTCCATCTACGCCGATTTTGTTGCAGAATATCAGTCTTTAGAATAGGGGACTTTTACTTCTGCCATTATTACGATCATGCCTACT
>JAIUZE010020071.1:0-16899 GCA_022085475.1 Heliosperma pusillum
ATACCGTATTTCCGCATATCTTTTCACATGCTTGTATGTTTTATCTTTCCGCATTCGCGAGGGTTGTCACAGTCGAGATACCATAGATTGTTTTCTTTCACTATTATCTGCAAGAGAATCAAATACATCTTTTAGGTACCCACGCTAAGTTGGGTCATTTATGGTTAGTGACTCTATATATTTGATCCTTCCTAACCCATACCTGTCTAACAATTCTTTTATTCTTAACATAGGGTTGTCTAGGTTTATTATAGTGTTTGTTATTGTTGCGATGCACATTAGGTTTAAATGACTGCTTCTGATTCACATATGGTTTAGATTTTGAAGGTACAGATGTGTAATAAAAAAAACTATGTCATAAAACCATCTGAACTCATTATTCCTACAATTATCACGATGAGATTCAGGTTCAGACTCATCAACACTAGACACGTCATGTTCTTTAACAAAATTAGTTTGATTTTTATTGTCGTTGACATATTTAACACAATTATCTTTAACATGACCATTGTGACCACAATAATTGCAAATCAAATATTTTGAAAGATTGACATACTTCCTTCTTCTGAAATCACGGTCAGAAGGAGTGGATTTGCATTTATCATAGTCTCTACGACTATAACATTCATGACCTAGACCCATCTTCATGTTGTTGTTAGATTGTTCGGTAAGGAAGTCTAAGACCTTCTGACTTCCTTCCCATTTATCATTAACTTTTCGTGCATGTAGGAGCAATTCCTTCAAAGACTGAATTTCCTTTTCACATAACGAATGATCTACATTCGAATCTATGGAGGGATTGTTCTTTTTAAAGTTTTCACGAAAATCAATAAAACTTTTGTTCAAGATAAATTTCTCCTCATTATGTTGATCTTTGGCTTGGGAAAATTCGGCCTTTATATATTTCAATTGCTGAGAAAGAAAAGAGTTTTTTATCTTGTGATCAATGATTACAACTTCCTTTGCCTTAGTTTCAGATTGTAAAAGCTTATTGACTTTCTTCAATTCTAAAGTTATAGCTTCATTAGCTATAACTATGGCTTGAAGATGCTTAATGTTGAGCTTTAACTCTGAGATTATAGCTTCATTAGCTATAACTTTAGACTCAAGAGCTTCTTTCTCAACATTTGTCATGTCTGAAGTTGTAGTTGAAGTTGCCATAACTTTAGACTGGAGCTTTTTAGCTTTGGCCTTTAGAAGTTGGTTTTCCTCAGCAATATCAAGAATTTGTTCCTTAAGATCTTTTAATTCAAGACTCTGTACATGACAATGATCTAAGGTTTATTCAAAATATTTAATTAAAGACTTCTTAGACAATTTTTTAACTTGCTTTTTAAGTTCAAGATGACTAACCTCTTCATCATCTTCTAAATCTGGTTCTGAATCTGAATTGCCGACAAGGCACATCTCAGATTCGCTCTCGTTGTCACTGTCAGAAATTAGGTCAAGACTGACGTTGCTCAGACACAAGTTGGCGACTTCTTCTTCTTCTGACTCGTCGTGTGACACCCTCAAATTTGCGGAAAGAAAAAAAATTATTTAAATACATACAAGATACGAATATATAACGAAGGTGTCATTACATAATAAATTTAATATTATACATAAAAATTATACAAGGACGGGAGACATATCTCCCGTATAAATACGGAAATGAAAGAGTGTATAATAATATACAATCCAAGAACCGAATATAGGTCCAAGGTAATACTTCGCTCGCTAGCTCGTCAATGTACCCAATGTATGCATTCACCACCTGTTCGACCGCATTAAATATAAACACGGAAGACACAGTCAGTGGGGAGTAACTCCGAGTCCTCCCAGCCACGAAATGTCGAGTTTGATGAAACATGAATAACATAAAAGCAATGTATATGGAAAATACAAAACTTAAACATATATGATATGCTTTTCATGTTATGAAACAGATAACTAACAAATAACCGAGCATGTGAAAGCTATCATGTGAAACCGATAATAAACTATGACTCGAGGTAGGGAAGCTGGTATGCTGGCTCAGCGGTTACCATGTAACATGGCCCTGATACACTCAAACCCTAATCAACACGTAATCATGTGAATCAGTTAACAACCCTTAATCCAAACTCTATCAATCCTAGCCGGCTTGCATCTCACCTTCTAGAACTCATAGAATCATACAAACATGAAAGACCAATACGTCTACAAACAGGCATAAGTTCCTAGTACAGTCAATAGAAGACTTCTGTAACTCGAGGCTATACCACAAGGTAGGAACACATCCTAGTCCTAGACTGATCAGACCTAGCGACAACAGCTATTCCGTTCCCCGTCCCATGACATAACCGTCTATGAGAAACTCTACTAGGCGACCCCCTAAGCAGGGATGGCTAGTACTTAAGCTGGTTCCAACCCCAAAACGGATTAGGCAACCATGCCCCGACTTGGATATAAACCCACCAAGCCGAGACACAAAAGCTATCAAGCGGCAAACTCCGTATGCTAGTTAAAGATAGTACGGGCCTATCAATGTCGTGGTCCAAGCTACTCATTTAGAATTAGAATGGTCAAGACGCCATATTCTCATAATTCTCTATGGGTACTTAGTCAACACGACACCAACCATAAAATAAAACAGTCACGGGAAAACATCCTATCATGTGACTATTTGCATATCAATAATAATCAAATATCATATCGCCTCATATCTACTAAGGCTAATTCATTAATTAAATACAACCTTACTTGAAGACCAATCCCCGACCCGAGTCCCGCGACGGGTCATCAGTCAAAACGGGGCTGACTAGATCTTAGTTTGACCAAACCCGTTTGGTCAAACCGGCTAGAAACAGAGTCTTTACCACATAGACTTGATCATAAAAATCAACATATTCGTTACATGTTATTTTATTAAAACTTCTAGCATGTGAATTATTATATCATACCAAAACCCGCTTGACTTAAAGGATATTAAATTAAACTAAAATCTTGTATTATAATTTCTAACATGTGAGCAATAATAATTTTATGAAAACCTTTTTAATTAAATATTTTACTTATTAATATTTCCCACTTGCTAAATATTACAAAACACGATAAAAATGACGATAACTCAAAAACCGAAACGAGTCCCAAGGTGGGACCCACGGGCTGAATTGGGCCGGACCCACATGGGCCTGTTTTGGGCCTCACGGACAGAATTGGGCTGTTTTGGCCTTTGATTCGATTTTACTAAAAACCGTTTCCTAATATTTCCCGCATGCTTTAACATGTTTAAAACCCGTCAAAACAACAACCAATCAATCAAACATCGACACAACCCAAAGACCAAAACCCGGACCCACCTTGACCAACCCAGACCGGTCTGAACCGGCCTGGACCGGCCTGGTTTGGACCGGTTTTCCAGCCACCAATTCGGCCACCACCAAACAACAACCCCAAATTTCCAAATTAATTCTAACATGTTTTTAATTAATCAACACCCATTTTAACAACCAATTTAACCATCCATCATACAACAATCATCATCATGAAGAAAGCATAAAAATATAACAAGAACAACCAACATGTTATAAAATCATAAAACACCATACTAACTACTACTTAACATGTTACTAACTAAAAATCATAAAATCATAATAATATGAACAAAATCTAAAGATGAACCAAAACTAAAGAAAAACCAAAGCTATGTAACATTTATCCGTCGAGTAACTCGGAATCGTTACCTTAGCTAGCTAAAATCAAGTAGCACCAAATAATAAGAACTAAGAACTAAGAAACCCGTCTTCTAGTCTTCTCCTAAGATATACGAGTCACCAAACTCGTCTTCAAAATCTTCCCCTATAAGAAATGACAAGAAAACATTATTAGAACTTAAAATATGAATTTCCATAATTAAAGTGTTGAAAACGATTTTGTCGGAATTTAAAATAAAACGTACTTGAAGATGGGGAGCGAAGAGGAGATCCTAGAAATATAAGTTAGGACGGATTTAATTAAGAAATGAAGGTTTTATGAAGGTTTTGCTCAAGAACGATGAAGAACGGATGAAGAACGCGAAGACCGCTCAAGAACGATTAAAGAAAGTGATATTTTGATCTTAATTTGATTTGTTGAAAAATGAAAAGTTGTTTGTGAGTAAAGTGGAGTGTGTGAGCCGTGAGTTATAGAGCAAAATAGTGAGTTGGGTTTGAAATTGTTGTTATGGAATTGACCCGGTATAATAATTATATTACCGTAATTAATGCGATATTAGTTAATTGACATTAAAATATCACGATATTATTGTTATTTAGAATGAAAAGCAATTAAAATATCAAGCTAAGGAGGAAGAAAAACCGGGTGGTATGGTATATGGGTCAGTTTTGTAAACGATTTGCTAATTTCGTTCACTGATCGATAAAGTACAATAAATATCTAGATATTAATTATTAGTTTAATCAAAAGAAATTAAAATATCTAATGTGAGTGGAAAACGATGACATGGGGAGCGTGATCATGCCAAGTCGAGTTTCGATTTGGTGGGGCGCATTACGAGGGCGCGGGAATAGTTAAATGACGTTCGGTTAAAACCGTAAAAGTTATTCTTTAAATTCCGAATAAATTCAAAATAATTATATTAAATTATGATAAATCTTAATAAATCTAAATAAAAATAAATCAAAAAAATTATTTTTTTTAAATAAAATTTCGGTCTTCATACTTATGAGACGAGTCGGGAAAAGTCAACGGAAGTCAAAGTTGACTGAAAAGTCGAGAAAAGTCGAAGATGACTTAAAAGTAAAGAAAAGTTTAGAACGACTTAAAAGTCAAGAAAAGTCAATGACGACTTTCAAAAAGTCAAGAAAAGTCAAAGACGACTTAAAAGTCAAGAAAAGTCAAAGATGACTAAAAACGGTCTTTTCATGAAATCTCTCAAAAATTCCAAATACGAACGCGGAATTTCAAAATAAGACTCGGAACAAAAATTCCTATTTTAAAAACTTAAGTTCTACTGAAAAGTGTTAGTAAATATTTTAACTAGAAAAATCGGCATTTTTCGGGTTGTTACAATCACCCCTCCTTTTAAAAAGTTTCGTCCTCGAAACTTAGAAGAAGGAACGTAACATATATGTAGGTCTATTCCAAAACTGTTAAAAATATACTTGTAATATAAATATAGGATCTTATCAATGGAACGGAAGGTTCTCGTCGGCCGTTAAGAACATCGACGTCCCAAGTCAAAGACTTAAAAATATACATTTTCGCATCAATAAATGAGAAAACTAGTTATCGAACGTCTCCAATAACAAGTCTCAACAATCCTTGACGGTAAAATACTTGAAATCATAAAACATTTCTAAAAGCTTTTAATTCAAAAATTCTATAGTAAAAGTAATAACACTACTATCTATACCTAAAACTTCTAACTAAAGCTTCTCATATCCTATCTATACGAGATGACAATTGATAGAAGGAACGAAATATTCGAAAGAATAAATCGAATAGAAAGAAGAAAGGAAGAAGGAAAGAATAAAGAAAAACGAAGGACGAACCCCAATACTATCTTCCCTCTATGAAAATTCTAATGTCGACAGTAACTTGACAATACTAACTGTACAAGTAAACTAGTCCTCAAGGGAGTGCAATATATCCTCAACATTTCAATCAGCGAATTCCTACCAAGATATTTCATAAGCATGCCACATCGAGTAGCAACTCCCAATTATTCCAATTCAATAAAAATCATCTAATGTCCATCGCAACTATTATTGGAAATCACCATCAAAATATTTATAATTAAGGAAACAAAACCGCTAACAACCACAAAGTAAAGGACTTACTATGAAATCCTTTAATCCAATTTATTCCAAAAATTCATTACTCCAACTTATTTACAATGAACCCTCGCATCCTCAAAAGTTGAATCTCGAAACCTCAAAGAGATTAGTCACACAAAACTCGATTCACTTAACTTTTGCCAAACATAGGGCAATGCGACCGTAATAAATTTATTTATCCTTTCCCAACTCTTAATACTTCGGTTTTTGCTTATGTCGATATTCCTCAAGTTGTGTCGTCAAATTCTAATTCCATAAAGTATTTATTCCCGTTAGGGTCCAACATTTAACGACAACAAATTCCCAAGTAACATTAAAAATCACTCAACTTCCTAACCACAACCACAACTATTATTACGCTTATTTCAATCCTCAAAAAGATATTGCAACTTCAAGTTTTCATAGTCTAAAACAACTAGGAGAATTTCATCCTAAGTTTATCCTCAAATCCTCATAATTATCTAAACACGGAACTAGCTTAATAGGATGGTTAGTTACCATATTCGAAACTTCTTATTTACTCCAAAATAGATATATCATAAGCATGGTCTTCAAATCAATACTAAACTTCTAATTCCAAAAGACTAAATTACCAATGAGTTAAGAAGTAATAGCCAACTTATTCGACTTTACACCTTCGAATATCATGAACTATTTACACACAAGTCATGACAAGCTTCAAGCATTAAAATCATTAAACAAACCTTGCCACAATTTCCTCAAGGATACCCCCTCTCACCACCATAGGGTGAAATTAGATCTATACCATTTCCTCAAATCACAAGTTCATTCTAATTAACACTAATATTCCACAAAATTCACAGTTCTTCCGACTAAGAATAATATACCGCATACCAATGGGTGTGACATCCATACCAATGTTACAAGAGGAAGGTAAGAATACCAATGGTATAATGGAGGAACTATTAAGAGAAATTTCAAAAATGTAAATAGGTGGGAAGAGAAAGAAGCCCCTAGCTAGAAAGAAGAGGGCATAATATTATAAGGACGAGAGAATTCGCAGATAAAGAAAGAATTCACTTCAATTAGGCTTTATAAATCTTCAAATCTTCGGTAGAGGATACTCCTTCTAGGTAACACATATTCCACCATAAGGCGTAATATTGCTCCTAGCAAATTGGCTAGCCACCCAAGCATAGCCTCCTTGGCAATTGTCTTCTTTATGAGGAGGGACCTGGTTGGCAGTAACAACGATCTCTTCTACACGAGGTCCAACCATCTTCATAAGAGACAAAACAAATTAAGTTACTACTAACAATTAGCATAAACAAATAGACTACAACATAAATCCTAATCTACCCATCTTACCCTTCTATCTCACGGTTTATTATTTTATTAAGGTCAAGTTATTTATACAAGGGTACACAAACGTGCGTCGGGAGCAAAATAGCTCTGATACCAACTGTGACACCCTCAAATTTGCGGAAAGAAAAAAAATTATTTAAATACATAAAAGATACGAATATATAACGCAGGTGTCATTACATAATAAAAAGGTTCGTTACAAAACGAAATAATATTCTACAAAATAAATATACAAGACGGGAGACATATCTCCCGTATAAATACGGAAATAAAAAGAGTGTATAATAATATACAATCTAAGAACCGAATATAGGTCCAAGGTAAATACTTCGCTCGCTAGCTCGTCAATGTACCCCAAATATGCATTCACCACATGTTCGACCGCATTAAATATAAACACGGAAGCCACAGTCAGTGGGGAGTAACTCCGAGTTCTCCCAGCCACGAAATGTCGAGTTTAATGAAACATGAATAACATAAAAGCAATGTATATGGAAAATACAAAACTTAAAACATATATGATATGCTTTTCATGTTATGAAACAAATAACTAACAAATAACTAGCATGTGAAAGCTTCAGTGAAAACGATACACTAAACTATACTCGATGGTAGGGAAGATTGGTATGCTAGCTCAGAGGGTTCTTCAGAAAACAGGGGCCAATGATACACTCACCCCTAATCCCACATCTTGTAATATCATAGTGAATCAGTTAACAAACGTTACAATACCAAACTCTATCAATCCTAGCCGGCGTGCATCTCACCTTCTAGAACTCATAGAATCATACAAACATGAAAGACCAATACGTCTACAAACAGGCATAAGTTCCTAGTACAGTCAATAGAAGACTTCTGTAACTCGAGGCTATACCACAAGGTAGGAAAACATCCTAGTCCTAAACTGATCAGACCTAGCGACAACAGCTATTCCATTCCCCGTCCCATGACATAACCGTCTATGAGAAACTCTACTAGGCGACCCCCTAAGCAGAGATGGCTAGTACTTAAGCTGGCTCCAGTCCCAAAACGGATCAGGCAGCCATGCCCGACTTGGATATAAACCCACCAAGCCGAGACACAAAAGCTATCAAGCGGCACAACTACTGTATGCGCGTTAAGAATGTACGGGCCTATCAATGCGTGGTCTAAGCTACTCATTTAGAATTAGAATGGTCAAGACGCCACATACTCATAATTCTCTATGGGTACTTAGTCAACACGACACCAACCATATAATAAAAACAGTCACGGGAAAAACATCCTATCATGTGACTAATTGCATATCAATAATAATCAAATATCATATCGCCTCGTATCTACTAAGGCTAATTCAGTAATTAAATACAACCTTACTTGAAGACAAATCCCCGACCCGAGTCCCGCGACGGGTCAACAGTCAAATCGGGGCTGACTAGATCTTAGTTTGACCAAACCCGTTGGATCAAACCGGCTAGAAACAGAGTCTTTATCCCATAGACATAAAATCAACATATTCATTACATGTTATTTTAATAAAACTTCTAACATGTGAATTAGATTATATTATACCCAAAACCCCGTTTGACTTAAAGGATATTAAATTAAACTACGGTCTCGTCTTATAATTTCTAACATGTGAGAAATAATAATTTAATGAAAAACCTTTTTTATTAAATATTTTACTTATTAATATTTCTCGCTTGCTAACTATTACAAAACGCGATAAAAATGACGATAACTCAAAAACCGTCACAAATCCCAAAGTGGGACCCACGGGCTGAGTTTGGGCCGGACCCACCTGGGCCTGGATGGGCCCACGGACAGAATTGGGCCTGTTTTGGCTGTTTTGACAATTTTAATAAAAACCGTTTCTAATTATTTCCCGCATGCTTTAACATAATTAAAACCCGTCAAAACAACAATTAACAATCAAACATCGACACAACCCAAAGACCAAAACCCGGACCCACCATGGACCAACCCAGACCGGTCTGAACCGGCCTGGACCGGTCTGGTTGGTCCGGTTCAGCCACCATGCCCACGGTTCCACCACATCAAACACCACATAAATTTCTAACATGTTTTAATCATCAAACCACCATTTTAACAATCATCCATACCAAATCATAACTTATTAAAATCATCAAAATTTATCAAGAACACTAAACTTGTTATAAATTCATACAAAATCATAAAAATCGTAACTTATGGAAAATCATCAAAATTTACTAAGAACACTAAACATATTATAAATTCATACAAAATCATAAAAATCATAACTTATGGAAAATCATCAAAATTTACTAAGAACACTAAACATATTATAACTTCATACAAAATCATAAAAATCATAACTTATGGAAAATCATCAAAATTTACTAAGAACACTAAACATATTATAACTTCATACAAAATCATAAAAATCATATCTTATGAAAAATCATCCAAATTTATCAACATGATAAAAACCACTACTTATCATATTACTACCAAAAATCCATAAATCATAACATCATGCATAAAAACCAAAAGATGAACCAAAAATCAAGAAACAAAAGCTAAAGCTATGTTACTAACTAAAATCATAAAAACCATAACATGAACCAAAACTAAAGACTATGTGACATTATTTCGTCGAGTAAAACGGAATTGTTACCTTAGCTAGCCAAAACAATTAGCACCAAAATAATAATAAGAAGTATATAATAAGAAACCCTCCTACTAATCTTCACCCAAAATATACGAGTCTCCAAACTCGTCTTCAAAATCTTCCCCTATAAGAAATAACAAGAAAACATTATTAGAACTAAAAATATGAATTTCCATAATTAAAGTGTTGAAAACGATCTTGACGGAATTGAAATATAACCGTACGTGAAGATGAGGAGCGAAGAGGAGAGTCTAGAAATATAAATTAGGATGGATTTAATTAAGAAACGAAGATTTTATGAAGGTTTTGCTCACGAACGATGAAGAACAAATGATGAACGACGAAGAACACGAAGAACGATCAAATAAAGTGATGTTTTGATCTTAATTTGATTTGTTGAAAGTGAAAAGGTGTTTGTGAGTAAAGTGGAGTGGAGTTGTACGTGAGTTTACGACAATTAAAGGTGTTGAGTTTTTAATTGTTGTTCCGTAATTGACTCGCGTTTAATAATTATTTTACGGTAAATGATTAAATATAATTTACGATAAAGTTAATATCAAGATATTATGATATTAAAATGAAAAAATAATGAAAATATCAAGGCTTAAGAGTGGTAAGGGAGCCGTGTGATGTTGAGCTTGTCGGGTCCGATTTCGAGCGTTTTGCGTAGTTTTCGTTAACTGATCGATAAAGTAAAAATAATATCTAGATATTATGATATATTAATCAAAAGAAATGAAATATCAAAGTCTATTAGAGGAGAGGATGAGCTGTGTGGTTAAGGTGATCATCGGGTCTGTTTTTGCTCGATTTGCGTAATTTCTGTTGACGGATCGATAAAGTAATTAAATATCTAGATATTTTGATTATTTTAATCAAAATAAATAAAATATCTAATGGTGAGTGGAAAGCGATGACGCGCGCGGGTGACTCATGCCAAAGTCGAGTTTCGATTTTGTTACGGGATTTACGATGAGTCGGGAATAGTTAAATAACGTTCGGTTAAAACCGTAAACGTTATTCTTTAAATTCCGAATAAATTCAAAATAATTATATTAAATTATGATAAATCTTAATAAAGCCAAATAAAAATAAATCAAAAATATTATTTTTTTAAATAAAATTTCGGTCTTCAAACTTATGAGACGAGTCGGGAAAAGTCAACGGAAGTCAAAGTTGACTGAAAAAGTCGAGAAAAGTCAAAAATGACTTAAAAGTCAAGAAAAGTTTATGACGACTTAAAAGTCAAGAAAAAGTCAATGACGACTTTAAAAAAAATCAAGGAAAAGTCAAAGACGACTTTTGTCAAGAAAAGTCAAAGATGACTAAAAACGGTCTTTTCATGAAATCTCTCAGAAATTCCAAATACGAACGCGGAATTTCAAAATAATACTCCGAACAAAAATTCCTATTTTAAAAACTTAAGTTCTACTGAAAAGTGTTAGTAAATATTTTTACTAGAAAAATTGGGTATTTTTCGGGTTGTTACAATCACCCCTCCTTTTAAAAAGTTTCGTCCTCGAAACTTAGAAGAAGGAAAGTAACATATATGTAGGTCTATTTCAAAATTGTTAAAAATATATTCGTAATAAAATTACAGGGTCTTATCACTGGGGCGGAAGGTTCTCGTCAGCTGTTACGAACACCAACGTCCCAAATCAAAGACTTTAAAAGATACATTTTCGCATCAATAAATGAGAAAACTAGTTATCGAACGTCTCCAATAACAAGTCTCAACACTCCTTGACGGTAAAATACTTGAAATCATAAAACATTTCCAAAACTTTTAGTTCAAAAATTTTTATAGTACAGGTAATAACTCTACTATTTACGCTTAAAATTTCTAACTAAAGCTTCTAATAATTTATCTATAAGAGATGATACTCGATAGAAGGAACGAAATATTCGAAAGAATAAATTGAATAGAAAGAAGTAAAGAAAGAAGTAAAGAAAGAAGTAAAGAAAGAAGGATGAACCCCTATACTATCTTCCCTCTATGAAAATTCAAATGTCGATCGAACTCGACAACACTAACTGCACCAGAATCTAGTCCTCAAGAGAGTGCAATATATCCTAAACATTTTCAATCCTCAGATTCTTTCCAAAATATTTCATAAGCACGACACATCGAGTAACAACTCCCAATTTATTCAAATTCAAGTAAAATCTTCTAAGTCCATCGGTACGGTAAACTCCATAGCTAACAACCCATGAAAGATTTATTACGAACTATAATCTTCTTAGCTCCATCAAAACCTTTATTGGAAACCATCATCAAAATATTTATAATTTGGGAAACAATGCCGCTAACAATCCCAAAGTAAAGGAGACTTACTATGAAATCCCTTGATCCAATTTATTCCAAAATTCATTATCTTAAGTTATTAACAATTAACTTTCTCACCCTCCAAAGTTAAAACACAAATCCTCAAAAGAGATTAGTCACCCAAATCTCATTTTACTTAACTTTTGCCAATCATAGAGCAATGCGACCGTAAATCAATTTATTTATCTATTCCAAACTCTCAATACACCAGTTTTCGCTTATGACGATATTCCTCAAGTTGTGTCATCCAAATCTTAATTCCTCAAAGTATTTATTCTCGTTAGGGTCCAACATTTAACGACAACAAATTCCCAAGTAACAAAAAAAAAAAATCATCCAACTTCCTAACCACAACTACAACTATCCTTAAGCTTATTTCGATCCTCAAAAAGATATTGCCACTTCTAGCTTTCATAATCTACACCCCTAGGAGAGCTTCATCCTAAGTGTATCCTCAAATCCTTATAATCATCTAAACACGGAACTAGCTTAATAGGATGGCTAGGTACCATATTCGAAACTTCTTATTTACTCCAAAATAGACATATCATCAGCATGGTCTTCAAACCAATACTAAACTTCTAAGTCCAAAAGACTAAATTACTAATGAGTTAAGAAGTCATAGCCAACTCATTCGATCTTACACCATCGAATATCACGAACTATTACTCACAAGTCATGACAAGTATCAAGCTTTAAAATTATTAAACATACCTCACCACACCTTCCTCAAGGATACCAACTCTCACCACCATATGGTGAAATTAGATCCATAACTTTTTCCTCAAATCACAAGTTCATTCTAACAAACACTAATATTCCACAAGATTCAAAGTTCTTCCGACTAAGTATAATATACCTCAAACCGATGGTTATGACATCCATAAAAATGTTACAAGAGGGAGGTAAGGATACTAATGCTAAGATGAAGGAACTATCAAGAGAAATTTTCAAGAGGAAAATAGGTTGGAAGAGAAAGTAGCACATAGATGGAAGGAAGAGGGCATAATACTATAAGGACGAGAGAATTCAAAGATGAAGAAGGAATTCACTTCCATTAGGCTTATAAATCTTCAAATCTTCGGTAGAGGATACTCCTTCTAGGTAATACATATTCCACCATAAGGCCTAATATTGCTCCTAGCAATCTGGCTAGCCACCCAAGCATAGCCTCCTTGGCAATTGTCTTCTTTATGAGGGGGGACCTGGTTGGCAGTAACAACGATCTCTTCTACACGAGGTCCAACCATCTTCATAAGAGACAAAACAAATTAAGTTACTCCTAACAATTAGCATAAACAAATAGACTACAACATAAATCCTAATCTACCCATCCTACCCTTCTATCTCACAAGTTTATTATTTATTAAGGTCAAGTTATTTATGCAAGGGTACACAAACGTGCGTCGGGAGCAAAAATGCTCTGATACCAACTGTGACACCCTCAAATTTGCGGAAAGAAAAAAAATATTTAAATACATAACAAAGGGTGTCATAAATAAAAAGGGTCAAACAAAAAGGAAACTAATATTTTACATAAGAATTATACAAGACGGGAGACATATCTCCCGTATAAATACTGAAATAAAAGGAGTGTATGATAATATACAATCCTAAGAACCGAATATAGGTCCAAGGTAATACTTCACTCGCTAGCTCGTCCATGTACCCAAAATATGCATTCACCACCTGTTCGACCGCATTAAATATAAACACGGAAGCCACAGTCAGTGGGGAGTAACTCCGAGTCCTCCCAGCCACGAAATGTCTAGTTTAATGAAACATGAAAAACATAAAAGCAATGTATATATAAAATACAAAACCTTAACATATATGATATGCTTTTCATGTTATGAACCAGTTAACTAACATATAAACTAGCATATGAGAGCTATCATGTGAATCCGATAATAAAATATAACAAGAGGTAGGGAAGCTGGTATGCTAGCTCAGAGGTTCCTCTCAGAAACATGGCCGTGATACCCTCGACCCTAATCAACACGTAATCATGTGAATCAGTTAACAACCGGTAATCCAAACTCTATCAACCTTAGCCGGCTTGCATCTCACCTTCTAAGATTCATAGAATCATCAAACATGAAAGACCAATACGTCTAGAAACAGGCATAAGTTCTTCGCACAGTCAATAGTCGACTTCTGTAACTCGAGGCTATACCACAAGGTAGGAAAACATCCTAGTCCTAGACTGATCATACCTAGCGACAACAGCTATTCCATTCCCCGTCCCATGACATAACCGTACATGAGAAACTCTACTAGGCGACCCCCTAAGCAGAGATGGCTAGTACTTAAGCTGGCTCCATTCCTAAAATGAAATCGGCAGCCATGCCCCCGGCTTGGTATCAAAAGGCCCAAGCCAGTGACCCAAAAGCTATCAAGCTGTAAACTCCATATGCTCGTTAAAGATAGTAAGGCCTATCAATGTCATGGTCCAAGATACTCATTTAGAATTAGAATGGTCAAGACGCCATATAATCATAATTCTCTATGGGTACTTAGTCAACACGACACCAACCATATAATCAAACAGTCACGGGAAAAACATCCTATCATGTGACTAATTGGCATAGGAGTAATAAACACATAACATATCGCCTCATATCTACTAAGGCTAATTCAATAATTAAATACAACTTTACTTGAAGACAAATCCCCGACCCGAGTCCCGCGACGGGTCATCAGTCAAATCGGGGCTGACTATATCTTAGTTTGACCAAACCCGTTGGATCAAACCGGCTAGAAGCAGAGTCTTTATCACATAGACATAAAATCAACATATTCATTACATGTTATTTTATTACTACTTCTAACATGTGAATTATCATATGATACCCAAAAACCCGCTTGACTTAAATGATAACCAATTAAACTACGACCCCGTCTTATAATTTCTAACATGTGAGAAATAATAATTTATGAAAAACCTTTTTAATTAAATATTTTACTTATTAATATTTCCCACTTGCTAAATATTACAAAACACAATAAAAATGACGATAACTCAAAAACCGTCACAAGTCCCAAAGTGGGACCCACGGGCTGAGTTGGGCCGGACCCACATGGGCCTGATTTGGGCCTTACGGCCTGATTTTGGCTAAAGTGGCTGTTTTGACAATTTTAGTAAAAACCGTTTCTAATTAATTCCCGCATGCTTATCATAATTAAAACCCGTCAACACAACAACATAACAATCAAACATCGACACAACCCAAAGACCAAAACCCTGACCCACCAATGACCAACCCAGACCGGCTGGACCGGCCTGGACCGGTCTGACCAGCCTGAACCGGCCGGTTCAGCCACCACCATAACCGGCCACTTCAATGGCCACCACAACAACCACCCCAAATTAATCCTAACATCATTTTAATTAACAACATCCATTTTTAACATCCAATTCAACCATCATGCATACAAAATCATGATTATAATTAAATCATACTAACATGTTTAGAACACTAACATATTAAAAATTCCATACAACATATAAATCATACTACTTAACATGTTACTACTAAAAATCATTAGTAACCATAATATGAACTAAAACCTAAGAAACTAAGGCTATGTGACATTAATTCGTCGAGTAAATCGGAATTGTTACCTTAGCTAGCAAAACCCACTTAGCACAAAATAATAAGAAGTAATAATTACGAAAACCCTTCTACTAGTCTTCACCCAAAATATAAGAGTCCCCAAATTCGTCTTCAAACTCTTCCCCTATAAGAAATAACAAGAAAAACAATTATTAGAACGTAAACTAAATTTCTCATAATTAAAGTGTTGAAAACGATCTTGACGGAATTGAATTTAAAACGTACTAGAAGATGGAGAGCGAAGAGGAGATCCTAGAAATATAAGTTAGGAAGGATTTAATTAAGAAATGAAGGATTTATGGAGGTTTTGCTCAAGAACGATGAAGAACAATTGATGAACGATGAAGAACACGAAGAACGATTAAAGAAAGTGATATTTTGATCTTTATTTGATTTGTTGAAAAGTGAAAAGGTGTTTGTGAGTAAAGTGGAGTGGAGTTGGACGTGAGTTTATAGACAAATAAAGGGGTTGAGTTTTAAAATTGTTGTTCCGTAATTGACTCGCGTTTAATAATTATTTTACGGTAAACGATTAAAGATAATTAACGATAAAGTTAATTAAACTAAATATCAAAGATATTATGATATTGTAGTGAAAAAATAATGAAAATATCAAGGCCTAAGAGTGGGTAAGTGTGCCGTGTGGGTTTGTGATTGTCGGGTCTGATTTCGAGCGTTTTGCGTAATTCTCGTTAACTGATCGATAAAGTGAAATAATATCTAGATATTATGATATATTAATCAAAAGAAATGAAAATATCAAAGTCTATTAGAGGACAAGAGTGCCGTGTGATGTTGGGTGATATCGGGTCTGATTTTGCTCGATTTGCGTAATCTCCGTTGACGGATCGATAAAGTAACAAATATCTAAGATATTTGTATTAGTTTAATCGAAAGAATTAAATATCTCAAGTGAGTGGAAAACGATGACATGGGCGCGTGACTCATGCCAAAGTCGAGTTTCGAGTTTGTTACGGGATTTACGAGGAGTCGGGAATAGTTAAATGACGTTCGGTTTAAAACCGTAAAAGTTATTCTTTAAATTCCGAATAAATTCAAAATAATTATATTAAATTATGATAAATTCTAATAAATCTAAATAAAAATAAATCAAAAATATTATTTTTTTAAATAAAATTTCGGTCTTCAAACTTATAAGGCGAGTCGGGAAAAGTCAACGAAAGTCAACATCGACTT
>JAIUZE010020072.1:0-55383 GCA_022085475.1 Heliosperma pusillum
ATTACTCGGACTACAATGTTGAGGTAAAATAGGTCAAGACTCACTACTTACCCAACGTAGAAGGGGTCATATTATGACTTCCGACGAAGAAGGGGTTCATAGAAGTTTTTCCTATAAAGACTAATCTCAATTTTCATTTTAGAGGAAGATCCCATCATCTTAAATTTAATTCATTTTAAGTGAACAAATTCTAGCATTTAGTGAATGATTTAGACTAAGGTGATGGCCCTATGAACGAGTGACATCTGTATGTCTATGATGAAAATTCAAACTATATGAAACATTTTTCATGCATTTTAGGTGGTTTGGTTTAGGCGGAATATGATGCAATTATTTAACATGTGAATGAAAAAACAAAAGAACGGAAAAATACGTAAACTATTACAACGGTCCTAGTGTGGCCTATCTACCAAAATGAACAGTAAATACAAGTTTGGAATCCATCCTTATGGACCCGAGAAGCTTGACTTTGTCTCATCTTTGTCCATGTAGCGGGAGTGAGCATCCGATCTCCGTCTCTAGTCTTCTTAAAATTACATTTAAAAATTACAAAATAAACCTATTTACATTCTAATTCCAAAACATAATTAAAATAAAAATAAAAGGAGATTCGAGATCTCAAAATTACAACCAAACCATGTTTTCATCATTACGAAAACATGATTAACTAAAGCCACACTAGGTATTACATTTTTCAACCAATTGCAAAAATACGTAAAATAACCATTCATTCATTCATTCAACAAAAAAAATGCATCAACTATATAAATTAATATTACAAAACATAATTCATTAATTATGTTGATTAATTATCCAAACCACCATTCAAACCGATCAAAATTATGTGACAATTCCTTAATTGCCCACAACAATTTTAATCTACCATAATCCATTTTTATTTTAAACCTTTTTAAAATAATCGGGTATCATTATTGTGAACCTTTTCACAATAACAAACAAACAAACATTATCTTTATAATGTCAAAAAAAAAAAACAAACAAAAATTTTTTTTTTTTTTTCTACGGGACACTGTTCACGAGAACAGTACCAGTACCAAAAAAAATTTTTTTTTTTATTTGATTCTTCTTCTCACGGTTTTATCCAAAAGAAAAAACCGAAAAGACAATAAAAATAAAAAAACTGCTGTACACAGCAAAATTTAAAAAAACAGAAACTTTTTTTTTTTAAAAAAAAAAAGCAGCAGTGAACAGTAACCGGGCTGCACAAAAAAAAATTTCGGTGTTGCCAATATCGCTAGATCGGTACAAATTTCAATATCTAATCGTTATTAAAATTGATTCAAACTAGATTATTCAATTTAACCTTTTAAAAAGAACATCTAAATCATGATTAAATCGATTATCCTTATATTCATTTAATCACAATCGCTTTGAACATCATTAAACTTGAATCATTATTCAAAAATCATCAATTTAAAACAATGAATCCGAAAATAATAGCAACAACAAAATCAAAACAATTCCATCTTATTTTAATTTAATCCTTATCAAATTAAAACAACCACAAATTTATTATATTGAATTTTAACCTATTAAAATAACAATATCAATAAATCAACAATGGAAAAAACAAAACCCTAAAAAAAAAAACACACGGCTACAAAAAAAATTCCAGCCGTGACAATATTTTTTTTTTCGGTAAAATCAAATTTTTTTTTCTCAAATTTATATTTCATAAAAATGAAAAACATATAATATAATTTTGTAGCCAAAAGCTCTGATACCACTTGTGGGAAATAACTGTTTACATCCCCTTAAAATTTAGGATTATAACAAAATTATATAATATGAAATTGCAAGTCATAGATATGAAAACGATACAAATGTCGAGAAAATGAATTAAACCTTTGGTCCTTAGCAAAATCGGCCTAAGAACAGATATCAAAATAGATATCCTCCTAATTGTCTCACCCAAGATAGATCGAGATATGCCTTTCTCCTTTGCTAGAAAGATCGATTCAAAGTTACTGTTAACTTTTTAGGTTTTGTGTTTAGTGTGTGATGGAGGCACAAGTTGAGAGAGTAAAAATTAGGTTAGAATTTTTCTCTTGTTTCCTTTGTATATCACGGCACCTCTAGGTCAATTAAGAAGGAGATTTAGTCTCCAAAAATAACTACCCATTGACTGGAAAAACCCGAGTGTATCTGGACACTTTTTCCGGTCATTTTAGCTTTTAATATAATGTAAGACATTATAATCGTCATTAGTCAAAGACCGACATTATAATACATCATTAATTATAAATATCCGTATATTTATAATTTTCCAATTAATTATAACGGTTTATGTTTAATTAGCTTACATTATATACAACAATTAAATATAACATTTTATAATCAATTTACGAATTACAGTTAATTCGTCTCAGCTAAATTTATTTAATCATTATTAAATAATTATATCATCATCACATTGACTAACCTTTTAGTCAAAAACACCGACTAACCTTTAGTCATTTAATAAGGCATCAATATGATTATTCTCTCAAATAATCACATCTCTCAATCACATCCTTTAGGTTGACTTTTAGGGACCCAGTGAGCACCCGCCAGCTGTATGACGATAATGTCAACTTATCTAGCAAGCCAACCGGGATTGAGAACGTTAATCAACTGATTACAATACAAAGTATAACCTGTAACCTACAGAATTTTATTTATGTTATTTGCACTAACGTGGAGGAACACTGTCTCCAACATATGCCACGTCTGGACGTGTGCATATCATGGCATACATGATCGATTCTATAGCTGATGCATAAGGAATCCGACTCATGCGCTCGACCTCTTCCGATGTCTTTGGTGCCTGAGCTTTACTCAAATGCATCCCAGAGACCATTGGAAGGTTCCCCTTCTAGGAGTTGGTCATGCTGAACCTCTCAAGAATCTTATCTATATAAGACTTTTGACTGAGGGATAACATCCGTCGTGATCTATCTCTGTAGATACGGATCCCCAAAATTCTTTGTGCTTCACCCAGATCTTTGATCTGGAAATGGTTCTTTAACCAAACTTTTACCAAAGTTAAGAGAGGTATGTCATTCCCAATCAAGAGTATGTCATCTACATACAATACTAGGAAGACAATCTTGCTCCCACTCGACTTGATATATAAGCATGGTTCCTCGACCGATCGAGTAAATCCATTCTCTTTTATCACCTGGTCGAAACGATGATTCCAACTCCGAGAAGCTTGCTTAAGTCCATAAATGGAACGCTTAAGCTTGCATACCTTCTTAGAATTTTTAGGATCAATGAAACCTTCGGGTTGTACCATGTACAACTCCTCCTCCAAATAACCGTTTATGAAGGCGGTTTTCACATCCATTTGCCAAATTTCATAGTCATGAAAAGCGGCAATCGCTAAGATTATCCGAATGGAACGCAGCATAACTACGGGTGCAAAAATTTCATCATAGTGCAATCCTTGCACTTGAGTGAAACCCTTAGCCACTAGTCGTGCCTTGTACTGTATCTGGTGTCCTTCTACAGAATGCTTATTTTAAAAGCCATTGCACTGAAGAGGCCGAAACCTTATCAGGTAAGGTCCAACAGATCCTACGTCCTTCCTCTCAATAGAGTTCCATCTCGGATTGCATGGCTTCAAGCCATAGCTTAGTAATTCGGAACGGTCCATAGCCCCTTTATAGGTAGCGGGTTCGTTCTCTCTAGGAGTAAACTTCTCCTCCCATTCCCTCGACCATACCAATGTATCTGTCTGGAGGAATGGAGACTCTACCCGACCTCCTGGGTTCCTCAGGAATATTTACCGCAGCCGATGATGAGGGCACAGTTTCCTCCATTGGTTGCTCGGTTGTAGGTTCTTGAATCTCCGACAGATCGAAGGTTCCATTACTTGTCCTATTCTCGAGAAATTCTTTCTCTAAGAACGTCGCACTAGCCGCAACAAAAACTCGATGTTCGGTAGGCGAGTAAAAGTAATGACCAAACATCCCTTTTGGATAACCAAGAAAGTATGTCTTGACCGATCGTGGGCCGAGCTTATCGTCAGGTCTCCACTTTACATAAGCCTCGCAGCCCCAAACCCGAATAAAGGACAAGTTAGGGACCGTTCCCTTCCATAATTCATATGGAGTCTTGTCTACAGCTTTAGACGGACTTCGGTTAAGTATTAGAGCAGCTGACAATAGAGCATATCCCCATAATGAGTCAGGCACAACCGTGTGACTCAGCATGGATCGAACCATATCAAGCAATGTTCGATTTCTCCGTTCGGACACACCATTCAATTGTGGTGTTCCAGGTGGAGTTAATTGTAGTACTACACCACAGTCTTTAAGGTGTTGATCAAACTCATTCGAAAGATATTCGCCACCACAATCTGAACGTAGTGCTTTAATCTTTCTATCCAGCTGGTTTTCAACCTTATTCTGGAATTCCTTGAACTTGTCAAAGGACTCACTTTTATGCTTCATTAAGTAGACATAACCATATCTACTCAAATCGTCCGTGAAAGTGATAAAATACCTATAGCCTTCTCTAGCGTTGATTGACATAGGTCCACACACATCAGTATGTATGAGTCCTAATAGGTCAGCAGCGCGCATTCCAACACCTTTGAAGGAAATTCGAGTCATTTTGCCTATGAGACATGATTCACACGTGCCAAAAGATTCATAGTCAAATGGGGAGATAGTCCCATTATCAATGAGATTTTTCACGCGTTTTTCATTTATGTGTCCCATACGACAATGCCATAGATAGGTTTGATCTTTGTCACCAACCTTTACTTTCTTATTACTCACATGCATTATATCTGTGGTTTGATCTATAACATATATTCCATTCATGGAAACTGCTTTACCATAAATCATATCGTTTAAAGAGAAAATACAGCTATTATCCTTTATTAAAAACGAAAAACCGTCCTTATCAAGTACGGAAACAGAAATAATGTTTTTCGACAAACTGGGTACATAGTAACAATTATTTAGCAATAACTCAAAATCACTAGGGAGTTGGATTACATATGTTCCCACTGAAACGGCAGCAACTCTAGCTCCATTCCCCACTCGCAGGTCCACAACTCCCTTTGCGAGAGTTGTGATGCTTCTTAGGCCCTGCAAATGATTACACATATGAGAACCACAACCAGTATCTAGTACCCAAGTTCCGAAACTTGCATGGTTAATCTCAATCATATGAATAAAAGATGACGTACCAACAGGAGTGACGCGTCCTGATTTTACGTCTTCAGCATACACGGGACAGTTCCGCCTCCAATGCCCAGTCTTGTGGCAATGGTGGCACTCCATGTTTTCCTTGCTCTTTGTCTTGCCTTGTGAGCTACCGCTAGTCTCACCAGGCCCACTCTTAACCTTTCCTGGCTTTTTGAACTTCGGCATCCCTACAGCTAGGTCAGCCTGAGCCTTTCCCTTACCTTTACCCTTGTTGCCAATTATGAGAACGTCCTGCTTCAAGCTCCCACTCAATTTCAGATCACTCTCGGTCTGTACGAGAAGTGAGTGGAGCTGATGAAGACTTTTCTTCATATCATTCATATAGTAATTTGCCCTGAAAAGGGCAAAACCATCATGAAGTGAATGGAGCACACGATCAATAATGATATTCTCATCGATTTTACAACCAAGAGCCTCCAGCTTCTCGACATTCTCGATCATAGCAAGAATGTGTGGGCTAACCGCTTGGCCCTTCTGGAGTTTCGCTTCAAAGAAGCGACAGGTATACTCATAGCTAACGATCCTCGGGGCTTTCGAGAACTCGTTAGAGAGAGTGGTGAAAATCTTGTTTGCACCCTGGGCTATGAATCGCCTCTGCAAATTGGATTCCATTGAAAAGATGAGTACGTTCTTTATCGCACCCGCCTCCATTACGAAATCACTATAAGCAAGTGATTCATTGACTCCTGCATTGGGGCCTGGGTTAGTCGGTAGAGGCTCAGTCAAGTACTTGAGCTTACCGTCAGCAATGACAGCATTCCGTAATGCCGCCTCCCAGTCCGCAAAGTTGGACCCATCATTCTTCAGTCGCGTGGACTGATTCATGTTGTCCATAAAGATCTTTAGCCAGGACTCGCGAGCGAGTGTAGCACTTGGCATTGGGTCATCAGTATGGCCAGCCATTTTGTTATTTAGCAGTTATATCTGTATATGTGACTGTGAAAAAGAAAATAAAATTGATAAGTATTCATCGTTTTAAATTTGAGTCTAATGAAAAAACTGTTTAATGCTTTGACTCGTGCATTTATACAATTGACCTCCCTCAAGAATTATATAAATGATCCCAAGATTCAATTTCTGTAAATTGATAAGCCAACCTCTTGGCTAATTCTACCTTTAGAATTCTCGGTCGATAAATTTCTGTAAATTCTATCTTTTAGTCCATTATAATGCCGAGATATTACTCGGACTACAATGTTGAGGTAAAATAGGTCAACACTCACTACTTACCCAACGTAGAAAGGGGTCATATTATGACTTCCGACGAAGAAGGGGTTCATAGTAGTTTTTCCTATAAAGACTAATCTCAATTTTCATTTTAGAGGAAGATCCCATCATCTTAAATTTAATTCATTTTAAGTGAACAAATGTCTAGCATTTCGTGAATGATTTAGACTAAGGTGATGGCCCTATGAACGATTGACATCTGTATGTCCATGATGAAAATTCAAACTATATGAATCATTTTTCATGCATTTTAGGTGGTTTGGTTTAGGCGGAATATGATGCAATTATTTAACATGTGAATGAAAAGCAAAAGAATGAAAAATACGTAAACTATTACAACGGTCCTAGTGTGGCCTATCTACCAAAATGAACAGTAAATACAAGTTTGGAATCCATCCTTATGGACCCGAGAAGCTTGACTTGATGTTCCATCTTGGTTCATGAAGCGGGAGTGAGCATCCGATCTCCATCTTTAGTCTTCTTAAATTACATTTAAAAATTACAAAATAAACCTATTTACATTCTAATTCCAAAACATAATTAAAAGAATAATAAAAGGAGATTCGAGATCTCAAAATTACATCCAAACCATGTTTCCATCATTACGAAAACATGATTAACTAAGGCCACACTAGGTATTACATTTTTCAACCAATTGCAAAAATACGTAAATAAAACCATTCATTCATTCAATCATTCGACAAAAATAAAATGCATCAACTAAATAAATTAAAAATACAAAACATAATTCATTAATTATGTTGATTAATTATCCAAACCACCATTTTATACGATCAAAATTATGTGACAATTCCTTAATTGCCCACAACAATTTTAATCTTTCAAAATCCATTTTTATTTTAAACCTTTTTAAAATAATCGGGTATCATTATTGTGAACCTTTTCACAATAACAAACAAACATTATCTTTATAATGCCCAAAAAAAAAAACAAACAAATTTTTTTTTTTTTCTACTGTCCACTGTTCACGTGAACAGTACCAGTCCCAAAAATTTTTTTTTTTCTTTTTCTCACGGTTTATACAAAAACCGAAAAAAAAACATTAAAAATTTAAAAAAAAATTACCTGCTGCTTCAGCAATAAAAAAAACAGAAGAATTTTTTTTTTTATATTATACAGTAGCAGCACCAAAAATTGGAACGGTTTTAAGACGATTATGCTTATATTAACTAGATCGGTGCAAACAAAACAATGCCTAATCGTTATTAAACATTTTCAGTGGTAGCATAGTTAAATTGCGCATCATCCAAAGTCTTACTGGCATAGTAAACTGCATGTAGCACCTTATCCTTCCTTTGCCCCAAAACAGCCCCAACTGTATAGTCACTAGCATCACACATTATCTCAAACAGCAATGTCCAATCAGGAGACTGGATAATAGGAGCTGAGATTAGAGCTTGTTTAATCCTGTCAAAAGACTTAACACACTCATCATTAAAGACAAACGGGGCATCCTTATGGAGAAGCTTAGTCATTGGTTGAGCAATCTTTGAAAAATCCTTAATAAAACGGCGATAGAACCCCGCATGACCAAGGAAACTTCTAACACTTTTAACATTCACCGGGTACGGTAATTGCTCAACCACTTCCACTTTAGCTTTATCCACTTGGATGCCTCGTCCAGACACCAAATGACCAAGTACCACCCCTTCAGTTACCATGAAGTGGCACTTCTCCCAGTTTAAAACAAGATTGCTTTTCTCACACCGTTGCAAGACCTTAGTCAGATTAGCTAAACAACTATCAAAATCGGTCCCATAAACACTGAAGTCATCCATAAAGACCTCCATAATAGACTCGATATAATCAGAAAATATAGCCATCATACAACGTTGAAAGGTGGCAGGGGCATTACATAACCCAAAAGGCATTCTTCGGTAAGCAAAGACACCATAAGGGCATGTGAAGGTAGTCTTTTCCTGATCGTCAGGATGAATGGGGATCTGAAAGAATCCCGAGTAGCCGTCTAGATAACAAAAATACTTATGACACGCTAGACGCTCTAACATTTGGTCAATGTAGGGAAGAGGGAAGTGGTCTTTCCTAGTGGCTACATTCAGCCTCCTATAATCAATACACATCCTCCACCCAGTCACTATTCTAGTAGATATGAGCTCGTTTTTCTCATTAGTGACGACCGTAGTCCCTCCCTTCTTAGGGACTACCTGAACAGGACTGACCCACTTTGAATCAGAAATAGCATATATGATTCCCGCATCTAACAATTTCTGCACCTCTTTTCTAACTACCTCTTGCATAGTGGGGTGTGGGAATATATCCGTATACATCCCTTTAATCTTACAGGATTATAATGAAATTACGATTTATATGATTAACAGGTCATAAACGAAATTGCATAATAAACAAAGGGATTAGGAATAACCTTTAGTCCTCGTAAATACGGCCTAAGAACAGATATCAAAACAGATATCCTCCTAATCGTCTCACCCAAGATTGATCGAGATATGCCCTTGTATTTGCTAGAAAATTTAGAGAGAAAAAGAGTCTGTATCTTTTTTTGTGATGTGAATTATGATGATTCAATTAGAGAGTTAGAATGAGTAAAACTCATCCCATATACACCCTCTCACACGGCACCAATAGGAGAAAAATAAGGGATATTTTTCTCTTATTTTGTTACCAATTTGACCGAAATTCCTCAGTGTATTTGGACTCTTTTTCGGTTATATTAGCTTCCATTTAATATAATGTTATACATATTATATTTGTCTAATATGTTGTCATACATTAATAAGGTCCATTACAACATTTTGCAGTGGATATATTAACATAACAATTATTATGACAATCGTATAATATATACTTCAATTATAAATATCGGTATATTTATAATCCTGCTAATTAAATATAACGGGTTATGTTTAATACGAATTAACATTTTAATTCGTTTAAGCTCACATTATATACTACAACTAAATAAACATTTTATATTTAATACGAATTACAGTTAATTCGTCTTAGCTAACATTATTTAATAGTTATTAAATAATTATATCATCATAACATTGACTAACCTTTTAGTCAAAAACACCGACTAACCCTTTTAGTCATTTAATAAGGCATCAATATGATTATTTCTCAAATAATCACATTCTCAATAACATCCTTTAGGTGTGACTTTTAGGGACCAGTTGATCACCGCCATCTGTATGACAATAACGTCAAATTTATCTAGCAAGCCAACCGTTATCGATAAACGTTAATCAACTGATTACAATACAAAGTATACCCTGTGAACCTATAGAGATTTATTTATGTTATTGCACTAACTGTGGAGGACACTGGCTCCAACATGGGGTTCAAACGACGTTGAGCCTGCCTACAAGGTTTATGGTCTTCTTCTAAGTGGATACGGTGCATACAAAAGTCAGGACTAATACCTTGTAAATCGTCAATGCTATAACCTATAGCCTTTTTATGTCTTTTTAAAACCACCAACAAATCAGTAAGTTGGCTTTTAGATAGGCTAGCACTGACAATTACAGGATTCATCTCATGGGAATAAAAAAAAACATATTTAAGATGAGAGGGGAGGGGTTTAAGTTCAGGTTTCTTTACCTTAGTAACCTTAGGGGGGTTACCTAAGCTATAAACCTTTTGTGCCTTGCAGTCCTCTCCTGTCAGCAGTTTTTCCATCTCAACTACTTCTTCACTCCGTGAGCTTCCAGCTTCAGCAGTGCTGGAAATTAAGGCGCTCTCCAAAGGATCCCTATTCAAACATTAAGAAAGACAGTCATCAATAGATAAATCAACAATATCGACTCTATGACATGTCTCTTCTAACATGGGGTGTTTCATGGCATTGTCTAAATTGAAAGTGATTGTATCATCCCTCACTGTTAGTGTAAGTCTCCCATTCTTAACATCTATAACCGCTCCCGCAGTATGGAGGAATGGTCGTCCCAAGATGATAGGAATTTGGGTGTCCTCAGCCATATCTAAGACAACAAAGTCAACTGGTATGAAAAACTTCCCTACTCTAACCGGTACGTCTTCTAAAATCTCTAAAGGGTGTTTAATAGAACGGTCGACCATTTCTAGGGTCATGGTTGTAACAATAAGTTGACCCATATTTAGCTTTTTGCATATAGAAAATAGCATAACACTAACACTAGCCCCTAAATCACAAAGGGCGTTATCAATTGCTAAGCAACCTATATTACAAGGAATAGAAAAACTACCTGGATCCTTTAGCTTAGGTGGTCATCTGGATTGCAACACAGCACTGCATTCCTCAGTGAATGCAACCGTCTCCACTTCATTAAAGGACCGCTTCCTTGTCAATATATCCTTCATGAACTTTGCATAAGCCGGCACTTGAGTAATCAACTCGGTAAAAGGTACACTCACTTGCATATTCTTGACCACTTCCATAAACCTCCCAAACTGTTTATCAAGCTTGGATTGATGTTGGCGGTTCGGAAAGGGAAGTGCAATGGTAATGGGCTCGGCTTCTTTGGCTTTGGAAGTTGAATTGGAAGTATTATCATCCTGATCAGGGGTTGCTCGATCGATCAGAGAGGTTGCTCGATCGAGTTTTTCTGTACTGTAACTTTCAGAAACTTCCCGAGAAGAATTTGGCCAGATTTTCTGGATTCCTCGATCGAGCAAGGGGGTGCTGCTCGATCGAGCAACCTTGTTTTCAGCATCTTTTTCGCTGTTTTTTTAACTTTGATCAGCAACTTCCAAGCTTTCATTGGTTTCATCCCCTATCATTTCAGGGCCTTTGTAAAGGGTTCCACTTCTCAAAGTGATAGCATTGGCTTGTTCATGTGGAGGGTGTCCTTGAGGAGGAAGATTACCTGGTTGTTTATGTGGATTTTGAATTGCCAATTTGAGTATCAACCATTTTATTATGAGCTATTAACTATGAGATCTGAGCATCTTGATTTTGTTGGACCATAAGACTCTGCTGCAACATGGCTTTCAATTCCGCCATATCATTACTTGGAGGTGGTGGAGGTGGAGGTTGTTGAAAGTTTTGGCCACCTTGATTGGAACGGTTAAAGTTACCTTGGAAATTGCGATTCTGAGGAATCACATAAGAGGAACCTTGTTGCTGATGTGGCGGTGGGGTAGGATTAAGAACATTCTGACTTCGGTAGGAGAGATTAGGATGCTCTTTTGTCCTTTCATTGTAAAAATTGGAGTAAGGTGTACCTTGCTTAAAAGATTGAAAGGCAAGGACTTGCTCAACCGTACTCATACATTCCACTGCATTATGCCCCATAGTACCACATCGTTCACAGATTGGCTCTTGTTGAACCATGGCAAGAACCGTTTGCTTATTTTCCAAGGACTTTGAAGTTTGTAACTCGGCAATTTTGGCAGTTAATGCCTCCAACTGAGCTGCAACTGCATTATCCGAACCTCCTCTCCTCACATTACCCCTAGGATTCCCATACTCAGCAGTGTGAGTAGCCATCTCATCAATTAACTTCCAAGCATTGGCATCAGTAGTGTTATTTTGGAATCTCCCATTAGCAGCAGAATCGAGCAATGTCCTCTGATCATCATATAACCCATTATAAAATTGGTTGCATAAGAACCAAGTATCAAAACCATGATGTGGAACAGACTTGACAAGCTTTTTGAAGCGAACCCAGGCCTCATTAAAGTTCTCATTGGGACATTGTTTGAAACTTGTGATTTGACTTCGAATGGCATTGGTTTTCTGTGGCGGAAAGTATCTTTTATAGAATGCAAGAGCCAAAGAATTCCAATTGGTGATGCCAAGTGCAGCCATATCTAACTCACTCAACCAATCTTTTTGCCCCGTCTCGTAATGAAAAGGGAAACAACACCAACTTGATCTGATCTTGTGTCACCCCACCCGTTAAAGGAATAGAGCAGCAATAGTTAGTGAATTTCTCCATATGCTTAGCAGGATCCTCAGTAGGGCTTCCTCCAAACATGTTTCGCTCCACCAAAAAGATATAAGATGGACGAATCTCAAAAGTACTATTACCCGTAGTAGGGAGTTGAAATCCCTTGGGAATAGATGCAACGGTAGGCTCCGAATGGCTGGCTAGAGTAGGCATGGTTGTAGTAGGTGCAGAAATAGGTGTATCCTCTTCTAAGGACGGTTTTTCTGCGACGAATTCGGCGTAAACTGTTTCAAGCGTACTCAAGTCTTCCGCTTCTTGAATTCCTTCCAAAAGTTTCGTCTAGACCGGAGAGTCTTCTCTGGTTCGGAATCGTAGGGCACGAGAACGGACCTAGAACACCTGGGCATAAACAAAAACTAAAGAAAAGGATGAGAACGGTCTCAAGGAACTTAGGTTCCCTGAGACGAAAAAGACAAACTAAGTAGAAACAAACAGAAAACTGTTGCCTCCCCGGCAACGGCGCCAAATTTGATAAGGGTAAATTCGCGTCTCCTTAATCAAATTAAACCTAATTCACTACTAACTAATAGTTAGCGGTAAGAAAGGTATCGAATCCACAGGGAGGCGGTAGTATTCTAATCTGTTAAACTAGGTTTGTCTCTAAAGTAACAATTCGGGGTTTGAGATTGAGTTCTAAACTAAAAGCAATCAACAATAACAATAACTAATAGCAAACAATAACAACTAATAATAATAACAACTAATTTGATAAGGGTAAAGTCGTGTCTCCTTAATCAAAGTAAACCTAAATCACTACTAACTAATAGTCAGCGGTAAGTAAGGTATCGAATCCAAAGGGAGGCGGTAGTATTCTAATCTGTTAAACTAAGTTCGTCTCTAAAGTAACAATTTCGAGGTTTGAGATTAAGTTCTAAACTAAAAGCAATCAACAATAACAATAAATAATAACAATAACAATAACAACTAATAATAACAACTAATAATAGGCAACAACAAACTAATAAGGTTGAAAACAATGAGATTAAAAGTGTAGGGTCTCAGGTTCACTAGGATTATTATTCAGGGGTAAGGATGAAGTCAACTATCATGCAATAAAGTTATCTAAGGTCACAAGATCGGTCGATTCAACTATGCCCTTTAGATCTACAATTTAACATGCGATCGCTATCATTAAACGAGTTCTATTCAATTATCGTAGCATATCTTAGTCTTAACCCGGTCGGTGTCAATCCTAATTTGCGAGACTAGTTAATTAATCCTGGCCAGTAATCAAACAACTAGAATTAAAACGATAATCAAACGATAACCATGCAATTGCAATTCAATTAATCAATCTACCCCTTCTAACAATCCTAGATCCCCTTTCAACCCTAGAAAGGAATTTAGCTACTCATAACGATATAAACAACAACAATAATAATTAAAGTAAACATGATTAACAACAATGAAAGGATGAACAAAAAATAATTAAAGAACTAGAAGGTAATTAAATTGAATAACGAAGAAAGATTGAAGAATACCGAATACAACTTGAACTAAGACAATCGTTTTTGATGAATAGAATCCAGAGGAAAAGTAAACTAATTTAGGGTTTCTGATTTTAAAGCCTAAAAGCATTCAAAAGCATAAGGAAGCATGCCTAATTATGAAAGACGAGCTTTCTTTTTATAATACAAAAGATCTAATTAATTATGTTAAAGTTTAGGAAAATTAGAGAAAACCGCCGAAATAAAGGTTGCTCGATCGAGCAAGGCACTTCTGCTCGATCGAGCAACAGAATAGTGCGACTCGACCGAGCAATGTAGGTCTGCTCGGTCGAGCAGCCTTTATTTTAGCTCGTTTCTTCGATTTTTCTTCATTTCTTCTCTTTTCTTCCTCGATTTCCGAGCATAACTTTCTACGATCCTATTCCGCCATGCTTCATATCTACTCAAAAAGCTCCAAATGCATCCAATCTGCATTAAAACATAACAAAAGCGGCAGAATCAATATTCTAGCTAAAATAGCATAGAAATAAGTAAGGAAAGACGGTAAATCGAGTTAAATGCGTCTAAGGGAGGCATAAAATATGTATATAAATAATGATCATCACAAAGCAAAGACAACCGCATGTAACTCTTTTTCAGTGGTAGCATAGTTAACTTGCGCATCATCCAAATTCTTACTAGCATAATAGATTGCATGTAGCACCTTATCCTTCCTTTGCCCCAAAACAGGCCCAACTGTATAGTCACTGGCATCACACATTATCTCAAACGGCAATGTCCAATCAGGAGACTGGATAATGGGAGCTGAGATTAGAGCTTGTTTAATCCTGTCAAAGGACTTAACACACTCATCGGTAAACACAAACGGGGCATCCTTATGGAGAAGCTTAGTCATTGGTTTAGCAATTTTTGAAAAATCCTTAATAAAACGGCGATAGAACCCCGCATGACCAAGGAAACTTCTAACACTTTTAACATTCACCGATTACGGTAATTGCTCAACCACTTCCACTTTAGCTTTATCCACTTGGATGCCTCGTCCAGACACTAAATGACCAAGTACCACCCCTTCAGTTACCATGAAGTGGCACTTTTCCCAGTTCAACACAAGATTACTTTTCTCACAACGTTGTAAGACTTTAGTCAGATTAGCTAAACAACTATCAAAATCGGACCCATAAACACTGAAGTCATCCATAAAGACCTCCATAATAGACTCGATATAATCAGAAAATATAGCCATCATACAATGTTGAAAGGTGACGGGGGTATTACATAACCCAAAAGGCATTCTTCGGTAAGCAAAGACACCATAAGGCCATGTGAAAGTATTCTTTTCCTGATCGTCAGGATGAATGGGGATCTGAAAGAATCCCGAGTAGCCGTTTAGATAGAAAAAATATTTATGACACGCTAGACGCTCTAACATTTGGTCAATATAGGGAAGAGGGAAGTGGTCTTTCCTAGTAGCTACATTTAGCTTTCTATAATCATACACATCCTCCACCCTGTCACTAGTCTACTAGATATGAGCTCGTTTTTCTCATTAGTGACGACCGTAGTCCCTCTCTTCTTAGGGACTACCTGAAAAGGACTGACCCACTTTGAGTCAGAAATAGCATATATGATTCCTGCATCTAACAATTTCTACACCTCTTTTCTAACTACCTCTTGCATAGTGGGGTTCAAACGACGTTGTCCCTGCCTATAAGGTTTATGGTCTTCTTTTAAGTGGATACGGTGCATACAAAAGTTAGGACTTATACCTTGTAAATCGTCAATGCTATAACATATAGCCTTCTTGTGTCTTTTTAAAACCACCAACAAATCAGTAAGTTGGCTTTCAGATAGGTTAGCACTGACAATTACAGGATTCATCTCATGGGAATCAAGAAAAACATAGTTAAGATGAGAGGGGAGGGGTTTAAGTTCAGGTTTCTTTACCTCGGTAACCTTAGGGGGGTTACCTAAGCTATAAACCTTCTGTAACTTGCAGTCCTCTCCTGTGAGCAGTTTTTCCATGTCAACTACTTTTTTACTCCTTGAGCTTCCAGCTTCAGCAGTGCGGAAAATTAAGACGATCTCTAGAGGATCCCTATTTAAACACAAAGAAAGACAGTCATCAATAGTTAAATCCACAATATCGACTCTATGACATGTCTCTTCTTGCATGGGGTGTTTCATTGCATTATCTAAGTTGAAAGTGATTGTGTCATCCCCCACTGTTAGTGTAAGTCTCCCATTCTTAACATCTATAACCGCCCCCGAAGTATGGAGGAATGGTCGTCTCAAGATGATAGGAATTTGGGTGTCCTCAGCCATATCTAAGACAACGAAGTCAACTGGTATGAAAAATTTCCCTAATTTAACCGGTACGTCTTCTAAAATCCCTAAAGGGTGTTTAATAGAACGGTCGGCCATTTGTAAGGTCATGATTGTAACAGTACGTTGACCCATATTAAAATTTTTGCATATAAAAAATGGCATTACACTAACACTAGCCCCTAGATCACAAAGAGCTTTATCTATAGCTAAACAGCCTATATTACAAGGAATAGAAAACTCCCTGGATCCTTTAGCTTAGGTGGTGATCTGGATTGCAACACAGCACTACATTCCTCAGTAAATGCAACCGTCTCCACTTTATTAAAGGATCTCTTCCTTGTCAATATGTCCTTCATAAACTTCGCATATGTCAGTGATCAACTCGGTAAATGGTACATTCACTTGCAAATTCTTGACCACCTCCATAAACCTCCCTAACTGTTTATAGAGCTTGGTTTTATGTTGGTGGTGTGGAAAGGGAAGTGTAATGGCAATTGGCTCGGCTTCATTTCCTTTTAAAGATGAATTGGAAGTCGTACCGGCCTGATCATTGGTTGCTCGATCGAGCGGAGGGGTTGCTCGATCGAGTTTTTCGGAACAGGAACTTTAAGGAACTTTTCGAGCAGAATTTTCAGGATTTCCCAGGGTTGCTCGATCGATCAAGGGCGTGCTGCTCAATCGAGCAACCTCTTTTTCAGCCCCTTTTTCGCTGGTTTTCAAACTTTGACCAGCAACTTCTATACTTTCATCGGTTTCATCCCTTTGCATTTCAGGGCCTTTGTAATGGGTCCCTCTCCTCAAAGGGATAGCATTGGCTTGTTCATGTGGAGGGTGTCTTTGAGGAGGAAGATTACCTGGTTGTTTGTGGGGATTTTGAATTGCCAATTGGGCAATTTGAGTATCAACCATCTTGTTATGAGCTATCAATTGAGAGATCTGAGCATGTTGCTTTTGTTGTATCATAAGACTTTGCTGCAACATGGCTTTCAATTCCGCCATATCATTATTTGGAGGTAGTGGAGGTGGAACTTGTTGAAAGTTTTGGCCTGCTTGATTGGAACGATTATAGTTACCTTGGGAATTGCGATTCTGGGGAATCACATAAGAGGAACCTTGTTGCTGATGTGGCGGTGGGGTAGGATTAAGAACATTCTGACTTCGGTAGGAGAAATTGGAATGCTCTTTCGTCCTTTCATTGTAAAAGTTAGAGTAAGGTGTACCTTGCTTAAAGGATTGAAAGACAAGTACTTGCTCAACCGTACTCATACACTCGACTGCATTGTGCCCCATAGTACCACATCTTTCACAGGTTGGCTCTTGTTGAACCATGGCAAAAACCGTTTGCTTATTTTCCAAGGATTTGGAAGTTTGTAGTTCGGCAATTTTGGCAGTTAATGCCTCCAACTGAGCTGCAACGACATTGTCCGAACCTCCTCTCCTCGCATTACCCGTGGGATTTCCATACTCAGTAGTGTGAGCAGCCATCTCATCAATTTACTTCCAAGCATTAGCATCAGTAGTGTTATTTTGGAATATTCCATTTGCAGCAGAGTCTAGCAATGTCCTCTGATCATCATATAACCCATTGTAAAACTGGTTGCATAGGAACCAAGCATCAAGACCATGATGTGGAACAGACTAGACAAGCTTTTTGAAGCGAACCCAGGCCTCATTGAAGTTCTCAGTGAGACTTTGTTTGAAACTTGTGATTTGACTTCGAATGGCAATGGTTTTCTGTGGCGGAAAGTATCTTTTATAGAATGCAAGAGCCAAAGAATTCCAATCGGTGATGCCAAGTGCATCCATATCTAACTCACTAAACCAATCTTCTGCCCCGTCTCGTAGTGAAAAGGGAAACAACACCAACTTGATCTGATCTTGTGTTACCCCACCCGTTAAAGGAATAGAGCAACAATAATTGGTGACTTTCTCCATATGCTTAGCAGGATCCTCAGTAGGGCTTCCTCCAAACATGTTTCACTCCACCAAAGAGATATAAGATGGACGAATCTCAAAAGTGCTATTACCCGTAGTAGGGAGTTTGAATCCCTTGGGAATAGATGCAACTGTAGGCTCCGAACGGCTAGCTAGAGTAGGCATGGTTGTAGTGGGTGCAGAAATATGTGTATCCTCTTCTAAGGATGGGTTTTCTGCGACGAATTTGGCGTAAAATGTGTCAAGCGTACTCAAGTCTTCCGCTTCTTGAATTTCCTTCCAAAAGTTTCGTCTAGCTCGGAGAGTCTTCTCTGGTTCGGAATCGTAGGGTACGAGATCGGACCTAGAGCACCTGGGCATAAACGAAAACTAAAGAAAAGAATGAGAACGGTCTCAAGAAACTTAGGTTCCCAGAGACAAAGAGAAATACAAACTAAGTAGAAACAAACAGAAAACTGTAGCCTCCCCGGCAACGGCGCCAAATTTGATAACGTTAAAGTCGCGTCACCTTAATCAAAGTAACCTAAATCACTACTAACTAATAGTCAGCGGTAAGTAAGGTATCGAATCCACAGGGAGGCGGTAGTAATCTAATCTGTTAAACTAGGTTTGTCTCTATAGTAACAATTTCGGAGTTTTGAGATTTGTGTTCTAAACTAATAGCAAACAATAACAATAAATAATAACAATAACAATAAAAGGTTGAAAACAATAAGATTAAAAGTCTAGGGTCTCACGTTCACTAGGATTATTGTTCAGGGGTAAGGATGTAGTCAACTATCATGCAATAAAGTTATCTAATAAGGTCACAAGATCGGTCGATTCAATTATGCCCTTTAGATCTACAATTTAACATGTGATCGCTATCATTAAACGAGTTCTATTCAATTATAATAGCCTATCTTAGTCTTAACTCGGTCGGTGTCAATCCTAATTCGCGAGACTAGTTAATTAATCCTGGCTAGTAATCAAACAACTAGAATTAAAACGATAATCAAACGATAACCATGCAACTGCACTTCAATCAATTAGTCTACTCCTTCTAACAATCCTAGATCCCCTTTCAACCCTAGAAAGGATTTAGCTACTCATAACAATATAAATAACAACAATAATAAATAAAGTAAACATGATTAACAACAATGAAAGGATGAACAAAGAATAATTAAAGAACAAGAAGGTAATTAACTGAATAACAAAGGAAGATTAAAGAATAACGATTACAAGCTTGAACTAAAGACAATCGTCTTGATGAATAAAATCCAGAGGCAAAGTAAACTAATTAGGTTTTCTAATATTAAAGCATAAAAGCATAAAAAGCATGCCTAATTGTGAAAGACGAGCTTTCCTTTTATAATACAAATCTAATTAATTAAGTTAAACTAGTTTATGAAAATACGAAAAAGCCGTCGAAAAACTAGGTTGCTCGATCGAGCAAACTGATTCTACTCGATCGAGCAAAGTGATTCTGCTCGATCGAGCAGCCATCACCACGACTCGGCCGAGCAAGGGCTTCTGCTCGGTCGAGCATCCCTTCAAAATGGCTTGTTTCTTCGATTTTCTTCATTTATTCTCTTTTCTTTCTCGATTTCCGTGCCTATCCTTCTACAATCCGACTCCGCCATGCTTCATATCTACTCAAAAAGCTCCAAATGCATCCAATTTGCATTAAAACACAACAGAAGCGGCAGAAACGATATTCTAGCTACAATAGTATAGAAATAAGCAAGGAAAGACGGTAAATCGAGTTATATGTGTCTAAGGGAAGTATAAAAGATGTATATAAATAATGATCATCATTGGTTGCCCAGAACTAATAACACAATTTCGACCAATTATTTTTTGCAATGTGATATACATGATCGCTTCTAAGTGCCTTGCAAACCAAACTACACGTGTTATATCTTCTTTAGTTTCGGACTCTCAGCAAGCATTTATTCCAGAAATACTAATTGCTAACAACCCTATTATTGCACATGAAGTTATGCATTATATTAATCGGGCTAAACGGGGAACCAACTGTTACGCTGCACTCAAGCTTGATATGAACAAAGCATTTGATCGTGTTTCTTGTAATTACTTAATGGAACTGGTTCGTCAGTTTGGCTTCCCTGTTAGGTGGCAAACTCTAACATGGGAATGTATCTCTAGTGTCAGGTATTTTGTCCTCATAAATGGGACACCTTCTCCGCCTTTCATGCAATGTCATCGAGAGGCCTTCGTCGGGGAGTGGTCTCCGTCTCCTTATCTTTTTATTCTGTGCATGGATGTGTTATCTAGACAACTTATGTTTGAAGAAAATTGGAAGACAATCACATGAATCAAGATTTCGAGATGTGCACCACCTTTGTTGCATCTGTTTTATGCTGCTGACGTACTTATTTGTTGCAAGGCTATGCCTTCCACTTTTGAAAGTCTCAGATATGTCTTACAAAAGTTTGAACTTATTTCTGGTCAGATGATTAATCTGGACAAATCCTTTATCAAGTTTAGTTCTATTTCCCCCCAAAATCTCAAAGATCATCTAGTGTCCATTCTTAGGATGATGACATCAGAAAACTTTGGTTTTTACATGGGGGTACCATTTGATCTCCCAAGGAAGAAATCAAACATGTTTGCTCCATTATTGGATAAACTTACTTCCAGAATTGTGTACTGGTCGTCGCTTTATCCCAGTCAACCAAGTAAGCTCATGATCATTAACTCTATTTTGCTGGCATCTATAAATCATCTACTTGCAGCTATCCCCCTTCCGGTGAGGATTTGCCAAAAAATCGACTCCTTACTTACTGCGTTCTCGTAGGCAAAAGGCTCAAGTGCTAAAAGTATCCACTGGCTCTCTAAATCTTCTCTGCAAGCCCCGAAATTACAGAGAGGTTTAGGCATCAAGTTCGCTGCTCTTCTTAGTCAAGCATTCCTCCTTAAATCTCACTGGCATATTCTTAACAACCCAGCTGGCTTGTTGAGTAAATTTTTACAACCAAAGTACCGCACTGATTTACCGTTCCCAACCTCAACATCTAGAGTTTCCAATTCTTTTTTTTGCTGGTCGGGAATATGGCGCGCAGCTGCTGTCGTCACTGATGCCTATTCATGGAAATTAGGGAATGGTACAAAAATTAGATGCATGACCGATAATTGGGTCAATGGAAATTCTCCTAAACTTTGTAATTCAGCGTTCGTTGGTGCATTTAATTTTTCGGATTTGCTACTTCGTGATGGTACCTGAAACCCAACTGCTTTATTTAGATATTTTGAGCCTGCTTGTGCTAAGGAGATTCTTGTTTCTGAACCCCCGCAACCCAGTTCAGATGATTTTATTTACTGGAAGTATACAGAACATGGAAAGTACACTTTAAAATCGGGTTATGACGCTCATTTATCATAAATACATAGTGAACCACCTTGCTCCTTCTGACATTGCTCCTTCTGACCCCTTTCCTTGAAAGATTGCTTGGAAACAACATATATCAACTAAGTTCCCCATTTTACTCTAAAAGTTGGCTCATAAGATTCTGCCGACACTCTCTACGCTGGCAAACATAGAGATATTTGTGCGTGAGTCATTTGTTCTATGTGAATCCAGAGCTGAAACCTTGGACCATCTTTTTAGATATTGTCATGTTTCTCAGTATATTTGGAAATCAAGTAATTTGGGTATCGCCTCTTGGTCCAATCCGAATAGTAGTTTTCATCAATGGTTGGCGGGCCATATTTTTTTTATTTTCGTCGACTCTCGAAAAAAAAAGAACAATCCACTGCTTTATTTTCAGTGTATTTTGACGGCAATTTGGCTTGCTAGGAATGCCATTATCTTTGAGGGTACTAAGGTACATCCGGAGGGAATACTTTAAATCGCTCACCATCTATTTTGTATTCATTCTCTACCCTCTCCACCACGCAAGAAAATGCATATACTACTTTCCAACTACTGCCAGAAGACGTCAGGTTGGCTCCCTGTTTTATGGTAGAACAATAAGTATCGTAATTTTGGTTCACATATATGTTTTCAAGACAGTCTTCTAATGCGTCTCCACTAACTCTCGGGAGGGTGTCTCTTGCTCAGTTAGGATCAATGCCGAATCCAAATTTGCGGCTCACGCAAAAGCCCTTCAGCTAGTTATGCACCGTGTTTCTTCTGTACATAATTCCCCGGTTGCCTTATTGGTAACCTCTACAAAATTATCTTGCCAGTACCTATCAGCCTTTGGCACACAATGTATGAGATACAGAGGCTTCTCCGGCTCTGCAAACACTGGTCGGTTAGTTTAGCCACTGGTTGACTTTGGTTGTTTCTTTTGTACTAGTAGTGTTTTATTGTACCATGTAAATCTTTCTTTATTTAATTCAAATCAGTCTACCTTTGTAAAAAAAAAAACTACTATAAATAAATAAATAATTATGAAGCTTTATTTTAATTTTTTCATAAACTATGAATATATATAAAATTGGATATAGGTTGACGGTGTCCAAATTTGAAAATCGAATACATTGACAGTGTCCAAAAGTTGTCGTATCCTTATTTATTCGTATCCTTAATTTTATGCCTTCAAGTGTCGGATACAAGGATTTGTACCCGTATTACTATGTCGTACCCGAGTCCGAGCACCATAGGTTTATATTAGTTCTTACTATTCTATTGTGTATTTACAAAGGGATCAAGATCTCTTCTGTTTATTAAATTACGTTTTTGCATAAAAGTTTTCTTAAGTAAGTTTTGGTTGTTTTGGTATTTTTTAGCCAAACCTAATTAATCACTTGCGGAAGGGTTAAAGTGACCTAATCTTTTTAGCCTAGTATCGAGGGGTTAATTTATATGTGATTTACGGCGGAATATGTATGTAAAATAAGGGAGAATGACGGTAGAAATAAGTAAAAGACAAAGTAAAGGAATAACGACACAAGGGGTTGTTGACGCGGAAACCCAATGTGGGAAAACCGCGGGGGAGTCGGTATCCCGCCAATTCACTATATGATAATCCGGGTACAATATACAGTATATAACGGACGAGTCCTTCTTTAATAGTATACCGATATCTATACGTACAGGGGGAGATGTACAGAACACTACTTGGATAGCAGTAGCTACTTTGGCTGGCTTTGTGAACATTATGCGTGAGATTGTAATTGTAGTAATAGAATGGTGATGATTTGGCAATGATGACGATGATGACATGATGATGTCATGAGGATTGCATCATAGTGCTTTCACTGACCTTCCCCTTGTTTGTTCGTAGGTTTCTTCCATTGATGTCGTCGAGTGTGTTATTAATGTATGGGATGAATAATGAATGATCTTCCTTCCTTGCTTGTCTCTTGTTTTATAGTAAATAAACCGTAATGGGTTTATTAGGGTTTCATACTTAATTGTCTTCTTCCTCAAGGTAGGGTTTAATTACTCATCTTTCCTCCTTCTCGGTCCAAAGGCCCGACTTCCACATGTCATGGGTCCATTTGCCTAATTAGTTATCGTCCCATCTCATGCCACGTAGCCCATGCCAAATAGTGAGATTTTGGCCTAAACATTTTGTCCCCAATTTCGCTTCTCAGCACTAATGAGGAGGGAAATTGATTCTTTATGCTCTCCACGCTACTGTCCTTCTTTTATTTGCAATCAACTGCTACCCTTCTGAATTTTGCCTCTGCTACCATGTTGGACAAGATGTTGCTACCCTACTGGATCAAGATGTTGCTACTGATATGTCTAGTTTTTATATGATTTTACTCCCTAATTTAGCTCGATTTTACATAATTATTATACTTTGTTTAGTATATTTGTGAGCTAATTACGTGTTCGAGGTGCATTGCTCGTTTTTGCTATGTTTTGTAGGAATCTAAGCATTTAGAGGCTTTATCCTAGCACATTAGCAAGTACCAAAGGCAAACAAGCTAATGGAAGCAAGATAGACCATGGAAGGATAATATGGAGAATGACAAGCCAAGCATGAAGATTTGTGAAATGGGTTGATATGCAAATGAGAAACCAAAAATGAAGCCCAATGCAAGTAGTCCACAACTCAACATAGGATGCTCCTTTGGATTCTTAAGGAATCCCAAGACTATGCAATTAACCGGAAAATTAAGGAGCTTAAAGACATAGCATAGGATTCCTTAAGCATTAAATTGAGCAATTAAGCAATTGAAGCCGGGTTAGTTGAACCCCGATCGGGGTTCCCAATCCCCGATCGGGGTTTGGGGTCTGCGAATGCTTACGTTTTTAGTCCCTCTCCCTATATAAAGGAGAGGGACTTAGTTACATCAAGTCCTCCCCCTCTTACTCAGGATAGCTAGCGAGAGTTACGGCGAGGAAAGCTCTGAGAAAGTTCGTCGAACAGTAGTTGGTTTCCATAACCGGGGATGTATCGTGAGGGGGGAAAGATTCCATAATGGTTGTGGTTGACAGGTTCATCATCTGTTCAGCACCTACTTGTTCGACGCTATACTTAGATTCCGCTCTTCGACTCGACACTTAGAGGCATCCTTTTCATATCTTTTTCATATCTTTTCCACCATATTTTACACTATCTTCATACATATTTCTCCCTTTCATTTCCCTTAGTTTAAGCACACAAAGTTTCTCTTAGTTTCATATTTAGTTAGACATTTGGTTATTACTTTGTTCAAACACTTGGTTACATTTCAAAGTTGTAATTCAATCTTTCCATTCAAGCTATTCTGGTTATTTGTTCTTCATTTCCGAGTTATAATTCTCAATTGCGGTAATTCAAATTCTAGTTTTATGTTAGTATTCACTTTCGTCATTTACCTTACAAGTCATTTAGTTAATCGTAACACTAGTTAATCAAGTTTTCATTGTTATTTACATTAGAATTGTTAGTAGTAATTCTTATTGTAGCACATTCTATTTACAAGTTGTTTTCCTTTATAATTTCATAATCATCATGCTTATTATATCAATTACTATTAGATTAATTATCAAATTGAGTGAGTAGTTTCATTTGTCTAGGGATTAAGGAAGCCATGCATAATTAGTAAGATGTAATTGTTAAAATAAGGATGAACTAATATTGATAAATTGTTTCCATCACATGCTTATATTGTTTTGTTAATCTTTGTTATTTGGCCAATTACATTGATTAAATTTGTTAAGTCATTCTATAAGTCGAGAGGCACGGAATCGGATTAGACTAAGCATGTGTAGTAGGACGACTCTAGTCATAACGAAAGTTCTCTAGGACTCGACCTAAGGTTGACACTAATATCGAGAGATGGGTGTCTTTAGCATAAACAAGTAACAATATTAAGAATTCCTATGTTTAACATGAGCATTACGTATTTGCATGAGTGACCCGACTCCCCTATACTCTTTTAATATTATTTAATTTACATCATATTTTGCTAACATCAAACCAAACCAACCATTAAACCGACCTTGATAGTAGTCTATTCATAGCATTTCATAGCGAAATTCCCGTCTCCTTATGTTCGACCCCTCGTATTACATTAATTTGTGTCTAGGGAAATTTATCTTTGCATAGGTATGCGACATAGCCTATCAAATTTTGGCGCCGTCGCCGGGGAAACGATTTTATTTCGTTTTTGATTTGTAGACTTCTATCATTTTTTTCTCTCTTGTCTTTAGGAACACTTGTTCCTTGACACCATACTTACAATTTCCTTGAAGATTGTTGCCTTATGCCCAGGTCTTCTCGTGAGGAAGAATTACTTTCACCGGATTCCGAGGCGGAGAAAACCTTTCGTCGAAGACGACGCTTTTGGAAAGAAGTAAAAGACGCCTCTTCTCCCGTGCAAGTTGAAAGTGCCAGAAAGTCTTACTTAGACGATCTGGAAAATCTTAAAAAGGAGGAGGTTTCTAGTTCATGATCATCACCACCACCCTCACCAAATAAGAAGATGGTGAAACTTTCCGATCATTCCAAGCCCACCGCGGCTATGCTTCCTGCCGGTATCACCACTACTCAAATTACCGCCGCGGAATTCGAGATCAAACCAGCTTTTATTACCCTTGTGGAGAGGAAGCAATTTGGGGGAAGTCCTTTAGAGGATCCCAATTTGCATGTGCAAAACTCTTGTGACTATTACTCCATGATTCGCCAAACTGGTGTCACTCAAGCCCAAATTAGAGAAATACTTTTCTCTTTCTCTTTGAAGGGTAAGGCAAAACTTTGGATCAATAGCCTTGATCGTACCACCATGGGAGTGACCAATTGGGAGACACTGACTCTTGCCTTTTATCAAAAGTTTTTTCCACCAGAGAAAACTCAAACTTTGAGGAGCCAAATCACGGGATTCCGTCAACAAGCTCTTGAGAGCTTATATGAAGCTTGGGAGAGGTACAAGGAGCTCCAAAGGCAATGCCCACACCATGGGTTGGATGCTTGGTTCCTTGCCATAACATTCTACAATGGGTGTCGTGCCGAATCCCAAAGAATTCTTGATTCCGCCAACAATGGGCGGTTTCAAGAAATTGACACGGATATTGCTCATGCCACAATTGAATCCATGGCGATCCATGATGCCCAATATGTCAATTATCGGAGTGCACCCATCCATGGAGGAGAGGAAGTTTTCAACACTAGCATTTTGAAGAATCAAATCCTTTTGCTCCAAGAAAAGTTAGAGGCTCAACAGGCGGTTCATCAACTCAATGCCGTATCTTCTACTAGTCAAATTGTTGTTTGCGAAAGTTGTGGAGGTGTGGGTCATTTCTCTAATGTATGCCAAGCTACTATGGAAGTAATATGTGTTTTTCAAGCTTTTAAGCAAAGTTCTTATCCACCGGGTACCTTTTCCAATACTTACAACTCAAACACAAAATTTCACCCAAACTTGTCTTACAAAAGCAACAATGTGCTCAATCCTCAACCCAACAAAATTTTGTGCCTCAAGCTCAACAAAATGCCTATGTCCCACAACAAAGGTTCAATTTTCCACCCGGTTATCAAAATCAAAACTTCCAACAAAGACCACCAATCCAAAATTTCCAACCAAACCAAGTTCCACCACCCCAAAATGTCCAACAAAACTACCAAGAACTCAAGTTCTTGGTAGTGCAACTGGCTAAGACCCAAACGAAAATGTTGGCTCAATTTCAAAAGAATGATCAAAGTCATGGTGCCACAATCAAAATGCTAGAACAACAAATGGCTCAACTAGCCTCTTCTAGCTCTCAAAGAAGAACGAGTCAATAACTACCTCAAGGTGAGGAAGCACATGATACTATCAATGCAATCACCTTGAGAAATGTTACAAAGTATGATGAGCCACCCATGCCCAAAGACAATGAGGAGGTGCTTGTTGCGTTGGAGGTTTCCCCTAGTGGTAAGAAAGATGAGGTTATGCCAAAGAAGGTGGATGATCCCATTGTGGTTGAGCAAGTCAAAGATGTGGAGGATGCTTCTCCAAATAAGGATTTTGAGACAAAGGAGCCGTAAAAAGTCAAATTGCCTTTCCCTCATAGATTAGCAAATCATCACAAGAACACTCAATTCGGTAAATTCATGGAAGTTGTGAAGAACCTCCAGTTAACTGTTCCTTTTACCAAATTAATTACTCAAATTTCTTCTTACGCTAAGTTCATGAAAGACATTTTAACTAAGAAGAGGACTTTTGATACTGTTGAAACTATAGCCTTCACCGCCGAGTGTAGTGCTCTTTTGCAAAACAAGTCCCCTCTTAAGTTAAAAGATCCCGGTAGTTTTTCCATTCCATGCACAATTGGTACCTATCAAATTGATAAAGCTTTATGTGATTTAGGTGCTAGTGTAAGTGTCATTCCTTACTCTATTTGTACAAAGCTTAATATGGGAGTCTTGAAATGTACTAGTGTCACATTGCAAATGGCGGATCGTTCTATAAAACGCCCTTTGGGAGTTTTGGAGGATGTTCCCGTCAAAGTTGGTAAATTCTTTATTCCAGTTGATTTTATTGTTCTTGACACGCCCGAAGATGCCCAAATCCCAATCATTTTGGGTAGACCCTTTTTACATACCGCGGGTGAGGTAATGGATGTCAGGAATGGTAAAATAACATTGGAAGTGGGTGACGATAAGGTCACATATAACTTGAATAGTGCCACGAAGAGTCCCATTTTTGAAAAGTCTTGCTTTTCTATTGATGTTTTGGACATTGTCATAGATGACTCTATCTCTCGGTCTTTGGCTAATGACCCTTTGGGCTTTGGAGGCACTTTTGCTATTAGAATCATTTGCAGGTGATGATGAGATTGGGAATGAGGATATGGATGCTTTGGATCATGAGTTGGATGGAGAAGAATTATCAATGGAGGAAAGCTCACACTTTGTCGATGATAAGAAAATATTGAAGGAGTTTCAAATCGGTGATAAGGTGTTGCTTTTTAATTCCCGCCTTAAGCTATTTCCAGGAAAATTACGATCGCGGTGGTCCGGTCCATATACTGTCACAAATGTCAACAAGTTTGGTTCCGCTGAAGTGATGACCACCAATGGCGAAAAATTCAAAGTCAATGGTCATCGTTTGAAGGTCTACCATGAGAATGCGATCGTTTGGATACTAGAGGGAGTTAGCATGGAAGCTTGAACTGACTCGAGCTTCATACGTCGTACGGGACGTTAAACCAGCGCTTCTTGGGAGGTAACCCAAGCTTTTATTTGCTTTCATTTTATTTTGTTTTCTTTATTTTGCGTAATTTCACATTTTTTAGGCTTAACTAGACTTGACGATGTTTCTTTTGGGTGATTTTTAGGTGAAGCATGAAGAAAAGAGGAGTCGATGAGGAAATTCACGTATCCCCAAGCACGAAACCCGTTCGGGGAAGCTCATATTGCAAAACACGAACGAGAAAAAAAGTCAGGGGACTTATAGAGGGTCAACCCCGATCGGGGTTCCCAGGCCCCGATCGGGGTTTTATTCCCCAAGTCGTCTGTTTTGTATTCTGTTTTGTACGAAAGCAAAATTACAGCATTCTTCTTATTCGAAAACCGACGGTATACTCTATCTTTCTTCTTCATTTTTCTTCATTTAAATCCTAAGGAAACATCATTTTCTTCATCACTATGGAAAATTCCCCCATATTTATACTAGCTTGGGGGGAGGCTAGCTAGTCTAGTAAGTTCTTTTTGCTTTGCGCTTTAGTTTTATTTTTCCCACTCCCCATTAAATATTAACCTCTTGTCTTCCCTGTTTTGTGCTTTGAACCGTTTTTACGGTTAGCTTGGGTGATTTACATGTTGGCACATTGAGGACAATGCTGTGTTTAGCTTGGACAGGGGGGGGGGGTTGCATTTGCGTTTTAGTTAGTAGTTGCATTTAGTTAGGAAATTTATGAAACTTTGAAAATTTTGTGCTAAATTTGTGCTTCACAAGCTTTGCTTGCCTACTTTGGTCATGGTTTACATAGTTGTACCCATTTGTTTGTCCCAATTTTAGCTCAATAGCTAATGATTCTCTATTATTTGACGGGATAACTGCATTCATGAGGATGTCTTGACATAGTAGGTGGAAGATGGAAATTGAACCTAATAAGCTTGATCTTGACTTTTGGCAAGCCACAAATTGGTAAGATAGAGCCTCCTTAGACCGATGTATCCATATTCGGTCTCTCTTAGGTGAGTGTAGGTCTCCTTATGGTTTGTGCTACATCAAATACGCACAAGTATGGTTTTGATTTCATTTCTTTGTAAGCATGCATGCATTTATTTGTTAGCATTTTGGAGTCATTCACATGGTTAATATTGCCTTTTTGAACCCATTCACAAAAATTTATCCTTAGCTACATATAAAAATTGCCTACCTTGTTGAGCTAGTAGCTTTGATTAATTTGTGTTTGGGTGCTCATTTAGGATTTGTTGTATTTTGAAATATCATGGTGAGCTTGGTCTTAATGCTTTGACATGAAAAAAAAATGAAAAAATGAAGGAAATGAAAGAAAAGAAAAAAAGATGAGAAAAAAGAAAAGAAAAAGAGAAAAGGAAAGAAAAAGCATGAAATGAAAAAAAGAAGCATATCTTGTATGTTGAAAAAAAGAAGATGATGATTTAAGAAACTCTCATGTTTTAGTCATATATTTTGGAGAGTTTTCTTGAGAATTGTATTGAAAATTTTGGGATAGTTTTGGGATTGAGCATCCTTACATATGGTTGTTGCTAGCTTGACTTAGCTCCACATACCATAACTCATTTGTTCCCCTTTCTTACCCATTTCTTATTAACCTTTTTTTTACCTATGGCTTCCTTTTCATGCTTGCATTTGAATGTTTTTGGCTTGTAGTTTTGAAATTCTTACTATATTAGATTGTGGGCACACTCTCATAAGTCGAGGATAGGTTAGTGCTACTCACAAAAAATCCTTTCACATTAAAATGAGTTCGAGTGTATCGTGAGAGTCCATAAGTCAAAAGATCATGCAAGAGCCGAAAAGTTCATTTGAACTCTTTCATGCTACGCTGCCATGTAAATCTCATCCATTTTTGTTGCATTATCCTTATATCCATGTTGTTTCGAGATTTGAGTCATTATGCTTGATAGTTTAAAATTGGATATTGCAATTGTGGGGACTTGGTTGTTTTCCTCTCTTGTCTTGGTCTTATGTGCTTGCTTGAGGACAAGCAAGGGTTTAGCTTGGGGAAGTTTGATATGTCTAGTTTTTATATGATTTTACTCCCTAATTTAGCTCAATTTTACATAATTATTATACTTTGTTTAGTATATTTGTGAGCTAATTACGTGTTCAAGGTGCATTGCTCGTTTTTGCTATATTTTGTAGGAATCTAAGCATTTAGAGGATTTTTTCTAGCACATTAGGAAGCACCAAAGTCCAACAAGCTAATGGAAGCAAGATGGACCATTGAAGGATAGTATGGAGAATGACAAGCCAAGCATGAAGATTTGTGAAATGGGTTGATATGCAAATGAGAATAAACCAAAAATGAAGCCCAATGCAAGGAGTCCACAACTCAACATAGGATGCTCCTTTGGATGCTCAAGGAATCCCAAGACTATGCAATTAACCTAAAAATTAAGGAGGTTAAAGGCATAGCATATGATTCCTTAAGCATTAAATTGAGCAATTAAGCAATTGAAGCCGAGTTAGTGAAACCCTGATCGGGGTTCCCATTCCCCGATCGGGGTTTGGGGTCTGTGAATGCTTACGTTTCAAGTCCCTCTCCCTATATAAAGGAGAGGGACTTCGACACTTAGAGGAATCCTTTTCATATCTTTTTCATATCTTTTCCACCATATTTTACACTATCTTCACACATATTTCTCCCTTTCATTTCCCTTAGTTTAAGCACACAAAGTTTCTCTTAGTTTCATATTTAGTTAGACATTTGGTTATTACTTTGTTCAAACACTTGGTTACATTTCAAAGTTGTAATTCAATCTTTCCATTCAAGCTATTCTGGTTATTTGTTCTTTATTTCCGAGTTATAATTCTCAATTGCGGTAATTCTAATCCTAGTTTTATGTTAGTATTCACTTTCGTCATTTACCTTACAAGTCATTTAGTTAATCGTAACACTAGTTAATCAAGTTTTCATTGTTATTTACATTAGAATTGTTAGTAGTAATTCTTAGTGTAACACATTCTATTAACAAGTTTTTTGCTTTATAATTTCATAATCATCATGCTTATTATATCAATTACTATTAGATTAATTATCAAAATGAGTGAGTAGTTTCATTTGTCTAGGGATTAAGGAAGCCATGCATAATTAGTAAGTTGTAATTGTTAAAATAAGGATGAACTAATATTGATAAATTTTTTCCATCACATGCTTGTATTGTTTTGTTAATCTTTGTTATTTGGCCAATTACATTGATTAAATTTGTTAATTCATTATATAAGTCGAGAGGCACGGAATCAGATTAGACTAAGCATGTGTAGTAGAACAACTCTAGTCATAATGAAAGTTCTCTAGGACTCGACCTAAGGTTGACACTAATATCGAGAGATGGGTGTCTTTAGCCTAAACAATTAACAATATTAAGAATTCCTATATTTAACATGAGCATTACGTATTTGCATGAGTGACCCGACTCCCTTAGACTCTTTTAATATTATTTAATTTACATCATATTTTGCTAAACATCAAACCAAACGAACCATTAAACCGACCTTGATAGTAGTCTATTCATAGCATTTCATAGCGGAATTCCCGTCTCCTTGTGTTCGACCCCTCGTACTACATTAATTTGAGTCTAGGGAAATTTATCTTTGTATAGGTATGCGACATAGCCTATCAGCTACTCTGCTGGAACTTGTGCAAGTTTGCTAGACACCTCAAACATAATTCGGCACCCCTGCTCTACACCCAGAATTCTGATACCTTAATCTGCTATTTTCCTATTGAATAATACTATGTTGTTCGGGCAGAATGATTTCTGGTTCTCCTTGATTCTATTGATCTAGAAGTAGATGTAAGCTGATGGACTGCAGATGTCGACTTCTGGATTCCTGCTTCAGACTTTTCCAACAAAAGGACTCCAAGAGGATTTCTACTAGAAGATGTTGAACTCTACTGGTGGTCGTTGGGGTCTTGCTACCAAACGTTGGGGACTAGGTGAGGGAAGCCAAGGTCCTTATACTGGACGCAAGGGGACCAGATGAGGGACGCTAGGATCCTGATACTGGACGCGGGGGACCAGATAAAGGACGTTGTGGTCCTGATACTAGACGATGGGACCCAGGAGACGGACGTCGAGGTGCTGATAGTAGGTCTCCAGGAGGTGCTGTTTCCTCCTAACCTTTCCACTCTGTTATCTGGTCGTCGTGAGTAATTCTGGTGGTGAAAGACTTCAACACAAGTTTCTTGTAAACTTTACAACCGCTCGTGAGGCTGTGGATTGTATTAAGGAGTTGACTGAACTCCCACCAACATTGTTACATATGCTGTTTAAGAGGCGGGGATTAGCTGTATCCAGGCCTTTCTTGAAGTGTTGATCACTTCCTGGGATATGGAAGAGAAGGAGAAGCAGATTGTCTATGCTTATCCCACTCCACCAGACTGGAGCATCCTGGTTCATGATGCTTGTGAGGTTAATTCCTCTACTGGGGATGTCGATGGAGCTCCCCAAGAGACTGGCGAGGAGAAGGCTGCTTTTGCTGCTGCAGTCCACCAAGAGACCGCTATAGAGGGAGTTGTTTCTGGACCTGCAGAAGAAAGTCAGCTAGAAAGAGAAGCATGAGAAAAGGGAGTTTTTGAGGTAGCCTCAGACTAGCTCCCCCCTCAAATTGTTATTGTCTGTTAGTTTCAGAAACAATGTTTTCATTTTGGTAGACTAGCCTTTTGTGGCGCAGGTCTATAAAAAATATTTTGGCACTTTGTTGTACCTACCACAAGGGCAGGGTTTGAACTTTGTTTGCAAAGGTTTTGTTGTACTTGTCGTGGGTAGGGTTTAAACTTTGTTTGCAAAGGTTTTGTTGTACATGCACTGGCCAGGGTTTAAACGTTGTTGTACCTGCCGTGGGCGGGATTTAAACTTTGTTTTACCTTCCGTGGGTGGGGTTTAAACTTTATTTGCAAAGGTTTTGTTGTACCTGTCGTGGGTAGGATTTAAGTGTTTGTTGGGGTTATAGGATGTTTTGTTATCCTATCACCCTTCTTGATTACTTAACGTTTTTTATGACGCAAGGTGTGTTCGTCTATTCTGTGTACATCGATGGTTTACCTTGGTAAGTTTTGGTGTCGTTCCAGGACTGCTGAGGTGCTGCAGAATACTAGTGGCGTAGTATTCCATACACTCTCCAACACTCCTGCGCATGCATGCTTTGATCGGCAAAGTACTCATGTTTTAGTAGCTACGTTGGGGGTGTATATGGGGAGCTTTTGAGCCTCGGGTTGATGTCCCAGCTCCCCTTCGTGTTTGCCCGCCTGGTGAGGGTGTCTCGTAAGGAATTACGTTGGTCATGTTGGATGTCGCGTGCCTCGTCACCCTGCATTCAAGAGTAAATCCTGTTGTGCCACACTTTACCAAGAAAGTAAGGGTAATGCTTCAGAGCCTTTCTTCCAAGAATAAACCTAAAATTCAAAAATGCCAAGAAAGCAGTATAGGATGCCTGGCGCCATCTCATGGGGTTACAGGGCAACCATGGACCCAGGAGGCTACAGAGTTCATGCTTAAGTAGAAGGTTTTAGAAAGAGAAAAATCATGTTGAAATATAAAAAAGAATAAAGAGGTTTTGAAAATAAGTAATTATTATACGCATACTATGCTACTATTTTTTTTAAACATCGTAATTTTTCGTTTGTTTTTCTTGGACTGTTGAAACATACTTTGTACACTGGGACCAAACTTCTTGATCAAATGTGATACGCCTTCAGATGGACAATATTCCATGGTTTGTGTATGATTTGACCTTGTATGGTCATCAATCTGTATGCACCACGGCCAACAACACTCTCCACCTGGCATGGAGCTTCTCGTTTGTAGGTAAATTTGCCAGCTTTCTGGTTTATGGCTGCCACACGATGGATGTAGTATTTGCCCCATGCATGACTTTCATAACTTTGTTGTGGAGGGCATGAAGAATAGTCTGGGACTCCTGTTCTCCTTTTAGTTACTGTGCTGAGACTTTTGTAAGGCATGCGGGCTGCAGAGTACCGCTGGTCCCTTTTATTTCATGTTCTTGTCCCTTTGGGACATGTCTGGTTGCAAGATGTATTTCATTGATTTTTGCTTTAGGAAGCTGTTGTAAGGATTTGTACTGCAGCATTCTGGATGATGCGTGTTTCTTCATTCGATCTCCCGCTTCTACTTTTCTAGTAGTGTCATCTGCTGGCGGAGTCGCCGGATGTGCAGGTAGACTAACTTGGTTTGTAGGTTGCGTAACCAATTATGCCGGAAGAGTGTTCTTTCCTGGAGACAGAATAATAGGGGGAGAAGTCTGCCCTACGGTCAAAGCAACATGTCCTGCAGGTTCGGGGGCTGATATACACACAAGAAGGCTTATTCTGTAGGCAGAAAGATTTCTGCTAGAACGCATGCAAAATGATTTCTGCATGAGGTGTTGTATATTCTGCAAGAGGAGTGATCTGATCTGTAACAAGAATCGCAGATTCTGGAGCCTGAGTGACCAATCATGATGGCAGAGAGATCTCGCGAGGATCCTGCAAGAAGTGTTACTGTTATGGCTGCCAAGTGGCATAGCCAGCAACCCTCCTATGCTCAAGGAAATAATTATTCGCAATATATATAATGTAATGAGATTACGAAGTTATCAAATACCTGAGGTGTAATGCCCGTAAAATTCGTCAATAGAGATAAAAAGTGAAATTAAAAATTAAGCGTAATCGAATTTTGCAATAAAGGATTTTAAAAGACTAAAATCAATGGAGATAAAATGGAAGATCTAGTGGCGATATAGTTATCGCTTCGTTGTTAATCGGGTACGAGTTTGGGGAAAGTAATTAATAATAAAATATTAAGGTGGAACATATAAAATAAAAATCCGTACATAATAAAATATGTGGTAGAACAAATAAAATCTTGACGTTAATAATTGGTAAAACCGTCGAACAATTGTGTGTAATAGACAGTCGCGCCATTTAAAATTTTCGCCGCCCAAACCCATCTCCCATGTATCACAAATCTGTAAAATATAAGCCGTAATCATGCCTAGGAACCTACCTACTTGAGCATTCAAAATGGACCAATATATACAAAGATTCTCTTCCTCTTTGTCACCCATTTAGACCATTTTTATCAATGGGTTTGAGAATGGGTGAAAGAATGGGTGGGATATAAACAAATATTAAAAAAATAGAACTTGGTTGGACCATCTCTACACTTGGGTGTGCAGAGAACCTAGGTGGAAAAACTCTTCACCTTGTCAAAAAAAGACACTTGTCAACAACTTATTAGTAGTTGGTTATTTATTATAGAAAAAAAAAACATGCGTGTTGAAGTGTACCAGACTTGTAGTATGCCTTTATTTCTCTCTTTCCTCACGCCACTTGGCACCCTCTTATTAGTTGTTATTTTTTTTTTACCGTTACATTTTTGTAACAGCTATAAAACAAAAATTACAATTGAAAAAAAAAAAAAAAATCCAACGGTCATATTATTTTGAGATCTATAAATAGAGACCAATTTTGGTATATTTTCACCAACTTTAAATTTCTCCATTTCTCTCTAATTAATCTCTTTATATAGCTAAAAAAAATATAAAAGTTCTAAGAAACAAAATTGCACATAAATATTCTTTAAATATCTTAATCTTTAAAAAAATATATGGATAAAAATTTCATAAATTTACTTAATTCTCAAGATAATCTTGATCCTTTATATAATTTAAACCCACAAAATTATCAAAATTCTTCTACATCCCAAAACCAACAAAATTTTTCAAATTATATAAGTTTTTCAAATCCTTAAAATTCCCGAAGTTATCCAAACACTCAATATACTTCAAATATTCCTAATATTCCAACTTCACAATATTATCAAAATTCACAAATATTGAATAATGTTGATAATAGTATAGACTTAAATACATGGTCTCCAAACCTAACTCAAATAAGTGTAGATCAAACTCAACCATCTCCTTCTCAAGCTCCAAAAAATCAAAAGACGGCAAAAAAGCGTGGTGAAAATAAAACTTGGCGTGAGAGAGAAGATGAAGCTTTAATGTCGGCTTGGTGTTTTAGTAGCAACAATGCAATTCTTGGAAAAAGCCAAAATACTATGACGAGATGGGCAAAGGTGGTAGATATTTATAATCAAGCTCGTTTAGAAAATCCCAATGAAATTGGTGATAGAACTGCAGAAGCTTTGAAGTGTCGTTTCAAAAAATTGAACGAAATGGCGAACAAGTGGATTTCTTGTTATAAGGCAGTGCTTAGTCGGCCAAGAAGAAGTGGAACAAACGACGAAGATATGGAGGCCGATGCTCAAAAGCTATTTGAAACCGACAATGGAGGTGCAAGGTACAATGACTTGAAGGTTTTTAAAAATGTTATGTGTAAACATCGAAAATGGAGTATCGAAAACATTAATGAGGAGCTAGTAAATATTGAATCTAATGAGGAATTAACAACTCCAGTTAGCGGCGGGAGTTCGAAAAGGTCTAGGATGAATGAATCAGAAACTCCTCCTAGTGTTAATAACAGTGAATCTGTCGAACGTCGTCCCGAGGGTAGGGATGCAGCAAAAAAGAAACGTAAAGGTAAAGCGGTTGCATCCAACTCTTTGTTAAATGAAGATTTTAGCTCAAAACTTGATGAAATGCAAATTTCAAGGGACAAAGGTATAAATGTTTTGGAAAAGAAAATTGATATAGAGCTGGAAATGGAGAAAGTTCGACATGAGATTGTGATGGAAAAAGAGGAAGGTCGGAACAAGAGGTCTGACAAGATGTTGTTGAATACGTTACTAGCAAGAAATGACTTGCGCCCGGACGAGGAAGAGTTGAAGCAAAATCTCATAAAAGCTAAATTTTAAGTATTAGTTTTTAAGTCTCACAAAGTTGAAGCAAAATCTCACAAAGCTCTAATGTATTAGTTTTTAAATCTTAATTAATGTATTAAGTATTAACTTCTCTCTCTATGGGTCATCTTAATTTTTAAGTTTTAATGTATTTGTTTTTAACTAATATTTTAAATTTTAATGTGTTCGTTTTTATCAATAATGCACTGTATTGTCAATTCAACAACATTTCTTCACATCTATCTAACCATTCAATTGTCCATACCAATTTGCATTGTATTTTCACATCACCCTGCCAAACATTAATATTTTTATCAATAATGTCATGTATTTTCACATCACTCTGCACAACATTTAATTTTTGTATCAATAATGCATTGTATTGTCAATTCAATCTTTTCACATGAAAACATACATTGACTTGTCTATATCAAATATCTGTTGTAATTGCATCCACATAACTACTCTATAAATAAGTATTCATAAATTCCTCAATAACTACACTCTCACTTACTATTCTCTACATCATATCACCTTCAATTATGTCTTCAAACGAAAGTTCAAATGATTCAAATGATTCAAATGATTCAAATGACTCAAATTAATCAAATGATTCAAGCTCTAGCTCAGATAATTCAATTTTAATCCCACTTAGCCAAAGCTTAAATGATTTTACTCAATGGCATGAACAAAATATGGAGCAAGATCACTTATTACAAAGTGTTCTCATTTCTCAACTAATTCAATCCTCAACATCTTCAAATCCAACTCCTAGAGCTCCTAGGCGATATATTGAAAGAAACCGTGAAGAGGGTCATGCACGTCTATTCAATGACTATTTTGCTGATGACCCTGTGTATCCTGCTCATATATTTCGCCGTAGGTTTCGCATGCGGAAAGAATTATTTCTTCGTCTGGTTGACTCTCTTACTGAGAGTGTCCCGTTCTTTCAAGAAGGCAATAATGGTAGTGGTAGAGGCAGTCATACCGCATTGCAAAGGTGCACTGCTGCAATGAGAGTTTTAGCTTACGGGTCATCGGCTGACTCAATTGACGAATACCTACGAATGAGTGGTGCCTCTATACGAGAATCTTTAGCAGAATTTGTTGATGGAGTGATAAATGTTTTTGGTAACGACTACCTGCGAAGACCCAATGAACACGACATGGCAAGATTACTTTACGTGGGGGAGCAACGTGGCTTTCCAGGCATGATGGGTAGCATTGATTGTATGCATTGGGAGTGGAAGAACTGTCCAACCGCTTGGGCGGGACAGTTTGCTGGAAGAAATAAGAAGACGACAATAATTTTGGAAGCTGTTGCGTCACATGATTTATGGATATGGCATGCTTTTTTTGGAACTCCAGGTTCGTCTAATGATATTAATGTGCTTCAACGGTCCCCAGTTTTTAATGATATTCTAGAAGGTCGAGCGCCGCAAGTTAATTTCACTGTGAATGGTAATGAATATAATATGGGATACTACCTTACTGATGGTATATATCCTCAATGGGCTACATTTATTAAATCAATCAATGCTCCGCAACTTCAAAAACACAAGTTATTTGCTCAATGTCAAGAGGCCGTTAGAAAAGACGTAGAGCGGGCATTTGGGGTCTTACAAGCTCGATTTGCATATATAAAACAACCATGTCGTGTTTGGGATTCAAGTTTGATGGGAAGAATTTTGATGGCTTGTATCATCATGCATAATATGATAGTGGAGGATGAACGAGACACTTATCAAAATTATTATGATACCACCGAGTTTGAAGAAGATCATCCAACGCCATCAAATAGAACCACTAGAGCGACGGTCGCGCCTTCTCAGCCCTTTACCCGACCTTCAAGCTTAACTACCTATATGCAAAGACGAGCACAACTCCGTGATAGAGAGACTCACAATAGTCTAAAACATGATCTAATTGAGCATATTTGGCATAAATTTGGTAACCGTAACTAGTTAATTATATATATTTGTATCGTTTTTTTAATATTTCTTTTAAATGTAATTTCGTGTTTTAAGTGTGTTTTATGTAATCAAATTAATTAAGTACAGTTTTACTTTTTTCTGTCTTATACGTTATTTTTTAAATTACGATTTTTAAAAAGAGAAAAAAAAGAAAATTCAAAAATATTACAAAATTTTATCGACGTAAATATATCCGAATACGTAAAATATAAATTGATTGTTAAATATAATAGTTATTTAATTTGGGTGTGAAAACCAATAAAGTAGAAGAGAGATGTAGAGTTAAATTGGGTGAAAGATAGTTGTTGATAAAAGTAGAGAAGTTAGGGTGGGTTTAATAAAGTAGGTGAAAGATAAAAAATTAATATATAGAAGCTAGACCATGGTAAAATAGACTTTTGATAAACATGATCTTATGACACCACACACCTCTAATTAATGGTGTTTTAATAAAATTTGGTGGGAGACCGTCTCTCCAACAAATTTTTATGTAAGAGATATCAACAAATGAGGACACAATGGACTAACCATAACACCACCCGTGACAAGTCTATATAAATATTCACCTCTCCATGATTCCTTAAATAGCTTCAATTCAAAAACAGTAAGGAGAGATTTAGAAAAGGATGGCTTCAATGGATACCGACGTAACCATGGTACCCGCCGACGAAGGTTCGAACCCTGCCGGACCTTCTTCTTCTTCCGCCATCGCTTCCTCCTCCTCTTCTTCCAAGAAAAACAAGCGTTTCGAGATCAAGAAGTGGAACGCCGTCGCTCTTTGGGCTTGGGGTATACTTTTCCCCAATTTTCTAAACCTATTTATTTTCTTGTAAAACCCTAACCCTAGGTTTTACGATTCTGTTTTCGTCTGATCAATTTTATTTTGCAGATATTGTTGTGGATAATTGTGCTATCTGTAGGAATCACATCATGGATCTCTGTATGTTTTCCAAGTTTTCGATTTCGTCATGAAATTTGATGTAATTATTGTGGTTAATTTGTTAATGCAGGATGTTAATTGTGTTTATTGGTGTTTGATTAGGTATTGAGTGTCAAGCTAATCAGGCTAGTGCTACTAGTGAGGAGTGTACTGTTGCTTGGGGTATGCTCTTCGCTTCGTCTTCGTCTTCTTCTTCTTAACCTGTTATGTAGATGAAGACCCTTATTATTGCGGTTTTTTTTTTCCGGGTTTTATAGGTTTATGCATAATTAGGCATATTATGTTTTAGCTGTAGGTTTAAAATCGTTAAAAATCTTCACATAGAAGTGCGAGTACAGATTTCTTACTAATATCGTTGGGTGTTGTGTTGTATACGGAGTAGGACCTAGAAGTGAGGGGACACGGTACTAGTCTCGTATAGAGTATTGAATGTCGATAAACCAGTGCTTGTGTTTCCTTGTGTTTGATCAATGCCAGTATTTGAGGAGTCATTATGTTATCTGGCTATTATGGACTCTTAAGCCTAGTTACTCGGGATAGCGGCTGTGGGATAGAAGTCGGTACACTTCTCTTTAGTACAAAGCAGCAGCCGGATGATGCCAATCATGAATCATGAGTCATGACGCAATTTCATTATGATTAATCTTTGTGTTTTAAGCAAAGGGGTTACTGCCGATAACATGTTTACAATATTGTAGTATGTGTTGATGTTGGCGGTGTTATGAGAAAAATTTGAAACTAATTCTACTGAGGGCAAGGTATATAGAGGGTAGGGTTTGCAGAATATGAAGGTTTGTTACACATTGCTTCATCTGTGTGATGTTCAAATGTGTGGTAGTGGATAGGTTTCCAGATTCTTCTATTATCAACAGATATTGCACCTAGTATTCCAACTTAGAATTATAATCGGGCTTAAATGGAATGACGCAATTAGAAGTAGGAACAACCAAAAGGTGAAGTTATCTATTTTTTTTGACGGAAAAAAATAATGTTATCCTCTTTTTTCCATTTTTGGGCCTAATAGAGTACAGTCACTAATTCCTACTTATTATTTGCCGATTCAGCACAATCATGGTCACCACACCAATTCTTACTTCCTACTTTTTATTTGCCAATTTGTCACATTCCTTGCCACCACACAATCTCGCTTTTTCCGGGCCAACTTAACTTTGAAAAGCGCTCGTCGAGCACCTTTAAGCCCAAAGCTCATGGAGGCAATACGCAAAACACCATTGTGGGCAGTCGTAAGTGCGCCTTTGGGATAAGCGCAATCAACGAGATGGATGACTATGCAGTCTTAACATTTCTTTCTACTAGTTCCTTTATTGTGCCCTTCCCTTTAACACATTACCCTTAATGTTTACTCCTTTACATGTTAACCATCTTTTCATTACCCAAAAAAGGGAAATATTAAACAAAACTTCACCTAGAATATACAAATTTGTTTGCAAAAACTGTGTACCCTTTTGTCTTTAAGGCGCACACTTTGTCGTCTCAGGACCTCCTCACCTCGTTGCGCCTTGCACCTTTTAAAACCAAGTCAGTAGCTCAGACTTGTAATTTTTCTTAGAAGTGGGCAATTAATTGGTGAAGCTGCACCAAATGGTTAAGCGATACTACAAGTCTAGAAGTTTAGCTGGATGAGGCCAAGAGACTTACATGAACGATTGCTTGCTTATGTGCATAATCTTCATTGTGCTAAAATGGTAATGGTTTTGTATGTTCGTACTAACGTACTCTGCACAACTTCCACCTTTGTATCCAGCTGATATATATGCTACAAATGCCTTTATAGTTTGGTCTGTCAGTCATTGCATATGCAAGATTTACTCCACCTTTGTATCCAGCTGATATATATGCTACAAATGCCTTTATAGTTTGGTCTGTTAGTCATTGCATATGCAAGATTTACTCCACCTTTGTATCCGGCTGATATATATGCTACAAATGCCTTTATAGTTTGGTCTGTCAGTCATTGCATATGCAAGATTTACTTGTTTTCCTGAATGTATTCCCAAATTATTTGTGATTTCCCTTTTGATTTAAGCTTTTGCGTTACACTAACATTTATGCTTTTTTCATTTGATTTAAGCTTTTGAGTTGCACTAAAGTTAGACATTTTAATTTTAGAAGATGGAGGTATTGTGGACAATAGTTCTTAGGTTTCGATTCCCCTTATATAGTTCGAAAGGATCCATCAAAAGATTGTTGGAATTTTCCATAATGCCAATTTTCACCTGAAAAATTTGTGCTTGCAGGAGTGTGTAATCATGCATTTCATTTTCACTGCATTAGCCGGTGGCTTAAAACCCGTCAAGTGTGCCCTCTAGGTATGTAAATGCACCTCATTTTTCAATTTTATCTTTTTGTTCATTTTTTTTTCTTCATGTAAAGTGTAAACCCATGTTTTGTGATTGTTGTATCAGACAACAGTGAATGGGAGTTTCAGAAGTATGGCCACTAGAACTGTGGAGTTCAGAGCCTCACAGCCGGGATCTGAAGATTTAATGTCATTTTCTTTTTGATTGAACACTAACTATTGTTGTCATTTTCTGTGGAACATCTAATGTCTATGACTCTGTTTTGAGGAGTGTGATCGAGATGGGGTGCAATTTGTTTGAGTATTATTTTTCATATTTGTTGCTTGTTATACAAAATCTATGAATCATTGTAAGTAATATAAAGCGAATGCACTGACTGCGCAGGAATGTTTAGTTTTCCATTTTCAGTAGAGTTACAGTTAGTGATACGATTCTGAATGTCGGAATAAATAGAATTGCACAGTTGAATAGAAAAAATAATATTTAGCACTCCTTAAAATTACTAAATGTGATGGGTGGTCCCTATTCTGGTCAATCTTATTCCTCCAGTTTAATGTCATACTGCTCAACCATATTGTTCTGCCACTCTGTTTTGCCAACAAGTATCAATTGACGGGCATTTATCCTTGTTGCTGGCTTGAAAACCCTGATGATAAATATCGATACACAATACGACTCGTTAGCAGCAAAACTAATCAATTCAAGGGCGTAACAATCATTTCACGTGAAGCAATTAATCTCCTCATGAACCGTTGTACTGTTGTACATTAATATTGTGTGAGACGGATCAATCTACAGCAAGGAGATCATGTGCCGTTTAATTGTAAACACAAGTTACACCAGGTATCCGATTGAGGTTGCCTTAGAGAAGAATTTGAGACGAGCAATATCAGTTAAGAGAGCGAACCATTTAAGAGTCTTGCTTTCCAAGACCAAATCAACGCCTTGCCCTTTACTTTCAAGTCTTTTTTTTTATAACGGGATAAAAATAGCCTAAACTGCCTTACGAGCAACAATATAAGCTATCTTGTTACAAGATCTAAGATGATAGCTAATTGCTAATAGTACTACCAAGCCATACTTGGAGTTAGAAATACATATAACATTAATTAAACCTAATACTACATAATAAGACGAGATTAGAGCACCAAATATTTGATGGAGCCGGATAGAAAATTGGTCTTGAACGACTGAACCATCTTCATTCGCACTGTAAGCTTCCAAATATCGTCGATACATACAAGCCGCTGAGTGATAATAACAGGGTGAACTTATGCTCTTGCGAAAAGAACGTAGAGAGACAAAGTGACGGACAAGACGACGAAGTCTGCCATCGACGGAGAAAAATCTCCTCCACCTTAGAGATCGACCCCTTTGGTCATGAAACCAACGGTTCAAGAAATCAAACAGGCAGATAGTAAGACGGATCAAAGAGAGCTCCTCAGCCAATCCACCGTCCTCCATATTCGAAGCTCCATTAATTCGACTTATACTAGCTTGGAAGAGACAGAACTCATCCAAATTGATAATGAAAAGACTCCTGTAAGAGGAGATTATTATGACAAAGAGGAAAGACATAGAAAAATACTGAGATAACATACGATTTAAGGAACAGACCACCACCTCCGAACCAACCAACCCCACTGGCACAACCCGACTCAAGCCAACTCACACCCCACCATTCAAATAAAAATCAATTACACCCAGGTTTCACCAACCTTCAAAGAAAGAAAACCTTATCCCCCACAGCTCGACTCGAAATCCAGACCCGTAAAAACAAGAACAAACAAGCAGAAGCTATCAAACTCCAGGAACCCAACGACTCAACATCTACGAACTCGAAATCCCCAAAGACACCCATGCATGCACCGAAAGAGGAAGATGACAGACCAACAACGAGACCACCAGACGGAGCGCGGACCAATAGGCGAGGAAGGGGGCGAGGGGAGGGGGAACGCCATATAAGTACAAGAACCATCTGACCCATAAACAAGACATACCAAACAAAGACATCAACGTCCAATCAAGGGGAGATTGGGGAAGGGCGAGGGGAGGGGGAACATATCCCCTGGAACATGCACGGAGATCGGCAAAGAAGACGGACGAAAGGAGAGGGGACCTGAGAAATAGACAACACCACGCCCAAACCAAAGATGACCACCAACAAATTATTCGCCGGAAACCGTCGATAAAGTGGGGAGAACGATAAGACAAGGAGAAGGTGAAAATGGGGTAAATGAATTAAATCCGAAAAGGAAGAAACATCGTCTCCAGAGAGAGGCCAGGCCGGCCTGTTCTTCGGCGACGGAGCGGCCAGAGAAAAGACAGTGGGGTGGCTGGGGGAGATGGAGGAACCAAAGTTATTTGTTGGGGTTTTGTTTTAAGAGAGAAGGGGGAGAGTTTTAGTTACTTTTAAGTCTTGAGGCAAGCGAACAAACTATGTTCTCTATGTTAAGGTCAACTTCAGGTCTTCTCCTTTAGCAGCCGAATCAAATTACCTAGTGAAACAAGTAAGGCAGAGCGGTCGTGGAAACTCTACGGAAAGAGATAAAACCAAGAAGTTCAATAACACACGCTATATCCTCGATATAATTATTCAAAAAAACTTGTATGAGACAGTCTTATACACAAGACCAACTCATTAACTCTAATAAAGTTAACATATTTTGGCTAGTTTAGTTGGCTAGTCATAAGAGGCGGTGCTCATGACCTGGGTTCATATCCCCGTCAATATCAAAATTACCCTTATGGCTCCTTATACACCCAAGAAAAAATAACTCGAATAAAAATAAGGAATACTTGATATCCAGGTTTATGTCACATGTGAGACCTTATGGTACAAACATCGGTCATAACAATTTCTCCTCGCAATATAAGCATCGTATGACTGTACAGTATAAGGTTCATTAAAAAAAACCCTTAGATCCCAACGAAATATACATGATAGTCTTGAGTGCAAGAGCTAAAAAAGTGATGGAAACGGTGACCCTTATCGAACTGTTAATATATGAGACTAATGAGAGACGTGATAGAAACTCAAAAGTATGAAAAGTGGCCAAAATGTGAAGCTTACTTCAATTATGACTGCATCACCAGGCCAAATTCAAAAACCACATGTTGGGAGATCATCACCTCCAAATGTAGATAAATAATCAATCATATCGCCCTCCGTCGCAAATGCCCCGCAACATCCTTTCTCTATCAAACCCCTACAGATGCGGTAAAAAGACGGAATAAATGATGTCTCAATGACTTCTTAAAAAAGGATGTTGGTTACCATTAGAGTTTAGAATATAGATACATAATTACCGACATAAGACGGAAAAACTGACAGCTAGAGAGAGATGATTTTATATAAAAAACTAACACATGCTCACAGTTATACTACTAAAAACGAAGATAGCTGTGATGACGAAACATGGCAACATATATATATATATATAATAAACTAATAAAGACAAGTAACTTTATTAACCACCTCCATCAGATAAGTTTGTAGAATCTATGTTGTCTAACTTTTGTTCTAGAAGTCTTGTGTAAAAACATGTTCGTACGAAAGACACTTCTATGCATATCATAATTTATTATAGTTATCAATAACAGATTTTAGAGGACCATTGAGATCCAGTTGGAATAAACTTCAGTGCAAAAAACGTTCTTACACATGTAGTTTTCACTCCTCAAGGAGGAGCATCATTGGTAAATGACATATCGATGCACAAATAAGCAACCGCAGACCGTTTGTAATATGTCATCCACAAGTTTTTAAACTCTTGAAAAACAAAAAGCCATATGAAATACATGAAATTATCCATTCCAAATCCTCCAAATCAGTATCCATAATCTGGCAAAAGCCTTCAATTTCAAACCAGAAGGGCTAAGAATATAACTGATTATCAAAGCTTTCTCCACAAACAATCTGTTAGAAATACGTACCTCAATAGCGGAATGGTACGGAAGATCGACGTGCCGACGTTCTGTCCACGAAACCCGAAACCGATGGCTACTAGAGTCACCGGAGGTAGTTCACACCCCAAATCCCAAAAGCTCGAATAATGGTGACTTTGTTGTGATTGTATGTTACTGTTTGTGTAGTTGTGATGTGTGTCTAATTCACACAGAATTAGCATAATTTATAGGCTCCAAGATAACAGTTACAAGAAGGTGAATAATGGGATATAATGACCATTAAAACTGATTTAATGAGTCATTATCTCTTCTTAATTCAGTCATAATAAGGCTCCTTGAGATACCTTGTAACAACCACATTAAAGTGGCCGTTCAAATTACAATACTCCCACTCGGCCACACAACCGAGTCAATCCTCCCACTTGGTCACACAGCCAAGATTATCACAATATATCTTACCAAAATTATCAATCACATCTCATACAAGGAAATGGGCGTGCGATCATTATGTAGCAAGTAGTGTTATATTAAGTCACCAATCAAAACTAACATAACACTTTCATAATAACGATTCCTCAGATTATTCAAACAACACCGCAGCATACATTGTCCCTTTATGTTATAACATGTTACGTAGTTATATTCACAATATAACCGCCGGCCGGGCTTAACATGGTGTAGTTGAATTAACCATTCCTTAGACACTAGTGAAAATCCATCTTAACTTGACAGCTTTCCTAACATGACCCGTTGAACCAACGACTTTAAGATTCTCCGAAATCATGCTAAAGTGGCAACATCAAATCTTAATTTCATCTCACAGCTCCAAGTCAAAAGGCTTCGTACCAAAATAGGACACTTGAGTCCAAAGGGCTCACACAACAACAGATTAGGGAATTATCTGTCACTCCTTTCGGTCGACAAAACACACACAGTATGATATATGTGTCAAAACATAGCTTCCACTACGGTGGGCATGCCACTCTTCTATGTTGTGCAAATCAAAGTCTAGATACTACACAAGTATCTAACCCGAGTCACCTAATTGACATACTTAATGTTCAATCCTACACTCAAGATTCAGTTTCTAAAGCTTCAGTATGAGAGACATGTATCTCATACTCGACTCTTTTGGAGTCTCATCTTAGACACACTAAGGCGACTATGTAACGACTCAATAAACTACTTATACTACACAATTATAAGTTAATCATCCATACACATACTTAGTGCTAACATGACTCAGTCTCATCTTGCATGCTCCACTAGCATCAAGGCGATTACCTGTGTGACTAGGTATCATATAGCTTGGTGACATCTCTTACGTGCCTTAACATGCAACAATTGCTTATGAACATTTCATAGAAGAAAAACAAATTTATTCCATAATGCTTAATACAAGTCCATTATCCAATACATGTCAAAAAACTTAAAACAAGATTACATGCATAAACTAAAACCTTTGCAAACCTAAGCTCCTCACATGAGCTCGAAACACATCTCTAGCAATAGGTTTAGTTAACGGATCAGCTATCATCTTATTAGTCGATATATACTTAATGGCTATCTCCTTATTCTTTATGGTGTCTCGTACAAAATGATAACGCCTCTTAATATGCTTGGTCTTTCTATGAAATTTTGGATCTTGGGCAAATTGGATAGCAGCAGTATTGTCACAAAACATTTCAACAGGTTCATCAAAATTAGGAGTAAGTTTCAAATCCTGGAGAAAACACCGTAGCCACATTGCATGTTGAACGACAAGGCTAGTAGCGACATACTCTACTTCCATAGTCGACAAAGCAATGCAGTCTTGCTTCTTACTGCACCAGGATATTGCACCTCCACCAAGAATAAAAGCATATCCTGAGGTTGATTTAGACTCATCTAAATCACCACCCCAATCAGCATCCGAAAATCCCTTCAACCTCAAGTCCCCACCTTGAAAACAGAGGACTAGATCACTTTCCCACGAAGATAACGCATGACTCTCTTGACTCCTTGCCAGTGCGCAGGTCCTGGGTTGCTTTGGAAACGACTTACCAAGCCAACCGCATAGCAAATGTTTGGCCTTGTACACAACATGGCATACATCGAACTACCAATCGCACTAGCATATGGAACATTGCTCATTTGATTCTTTTCTGCATCCGTTTTAGGACATTGATCAAGGCTTAAAGGTTTACCCTTTTGAACTGGAGTGTCAATGGGTTTGGAATTATGCATCCTAAATTGTTCTAACACTTTTTTAATATATGACTCTTGAGACAAACCAAGAATTTTCTTAGAACGATCTCTCATAATTTCCACGCCTAGAACATATCTAGCTTCACCCATATCTTTCATCTCAAAGACAGAGGATAACCACTTCTTAGCGACATTAATCATCTCCAAGTTGTCAACAGCTAGGAGTATATCATCAACATACAATGAGAGAAACACAATGCCTTTTGCATTTTTATTGACATACACACAATGGTCTTCATCTACCATATAGAAGCCAAACTCAGTTATGGCCTCATGGAATCTGAAATACCATCGCCTAGAAGATTGCTGTAGATCATATATAGATCTTTTAAGACGACACACTTTGTCATCTTGACCTTTTGAGACAAACCCAATAGGTTGATCCATATAAATCTCTTCCTCAAGCGTCGCATTGAGGAAAGCAGTCTTTACGTCCATTTGGAACAACTGCAACTCCAAATGGGCAAGTAGGGCTAGCAAGAGACGAATAGAGGCAAGTCTCACCACAGGAGAAAATGTCTCATCATAGTCTATACCCTCAATTTGGGTAAAACCTTTCGCCACAGGAGAAAATGTCTCATCATAGTCTATACCCTCAATTTGGGTAAAACCTTTCGCCACTAATCGGGCCTTGAACTTATCAATTGACCTATCCGCTTTACGCTTGACTTTGAAAACCCATTTGTTCCCAATGGACTTACGTTTAGACGGAAGGTCAACAAGTTCCCAAACTCCATTCCCTTGTCATAGAGTCCATCTCGTCCTTCATAGCATCCATCCACTCTTGACTATTTGGTGAATCCATTGCTTCTTTAAAAGAAGTAGGCTCATCGATATCTGTAATAGCGCAAAGGAATGCTCGCTCTTCGATATCAAAATATCGACGAGGAATTCTCTCTCGTTCACTCTTACGTTCCATACCAGTAAGGGAAGAATCTCTCCCACTATCTTCTAAAGACATGGGATCTTGAACTTGAGAACTAATCTCTTGTTCTATACTTGAGGGTTGAGGACTAACCTCAATTTCAAGTGGATCTTCACTAATAGGCAAATTCCCATCTTCTTGAATTATAGGACTATTCCCATCATTCACACCACTAGACGGGATTTTGCCATCTCTAGTGACATCGAGAGTTCTAAATTCCCCCTCTTCACCTAGAGATGGTTGTTGTAACTCATACAACTCGAGATCTTTCTTAATTTCACCAATACTTGGGAGCTCATCCTCAAGAAAAACAACATTACGAGAATCAATCTCACTCATGCCACCATTAGGGTGCTCAGCGTACATCACATATCCTTTCGAATGCTCAGGATATCTAATGAACACCATTTTGGTTGCTCTTGGACCAAGCTTGCCATGTTTATGGTTCGGGTTATGCACATAGCCCGCCGAAGCCCACGGACATAAATAATCCAAAGAGGGATTTCTCTAATACCACAACTCATATGGTGTGAGGGGTACACTTTTACTTGGCACACGATTGAGAATGTAAGCTGCCGTAAGCAACACATCTCCCCAATAACTAATTGGTAGGTTGGCTTGAGCCATCATCGACCTAACCATGTCAAGTAAGGTACGATTCCTTCTCTCCGCAACACCATTTTGTTGTGGAGTATGAGGGATCGTAAGTTGTCTACGTATACCCTTTTTCTCACAATACCGTTTGAACATATCAGAAAGGTATTCCCGACCACGATCAGTTCAAGGAGTCTTAACTTTTAGATCCAATTGGTTCTCAACTTCCGCTACAAATCGCTTGAACGTATCAAGTGCTTCATAACGACGAGATAACAAATACACCTAACCAAACGTGTATAGTCATCAATGAAAGTGAGGAAATATATAACACCATGACGAGCCATTACATTTAAAGGCCCACAAATGTCAGAATGGATTAGCTCTAAAGGACATAAAGCTCTTGAAGCCTTACTAAAAGAATTCTTGCTTGCTTTACCAACTAGACAAGGCTCACATATGGGCAACTTAACCTTAGTAAGCCAGTCTAAAAGACCATCTTTAGCTAGTCTGTTCATTCTTTCTTGGCCAATATGACCAAGTATAGCATGCCATTTAACAGAATCAGAATCAACATCATAATGAGAAACAAAAATATAAGATGAATCATCATAAAAATCATCCAAGTCAAGTACAAAGAAACTATTTTTCAAAATACCACGGCCAAACAATTCGCCATGATACAAAATATCCAAACTACTGTCATTAAAATTGAAAACAAAACCTAATTTCAATAAACAAATTACTGAAACTAAGCAACATCGCACCCCAGGTGCATAGAGGACATCATGTAGAAGCATTGTATTGCCTCCACGAAGCTTTGTTTGATAGGTTCCAGTTCCAAGGACATCTTCCTCACTACCGTTCCCAAGCATGACGGTTTGTGAACCCACGGGAAAACAATGATAGTCCACAAAACCATCACGATCACGAACTATGTGCTTGCTCGCCCCCGTATCTACAATCCAATTAGGAAGAGAATTAACAACTAATGCATGAGAACACACAAACACATCATGATCATTAGAGGAGAAAAGTACCTTCTTTGGCTCAGGACAATTTTGAGCAAAATGACCTTTCTTCTCATAGTTATAGCACTTCACACGCGCTAAATTGACCCTTTTAGGCTCTTTTGCCTTTTGTTGCTTTTGAACTCCATCTTGTGGTCCATTTGGATTTGTAGGGCGTCTCCCTTTCTGGCCCCTCTTACCCTTGTTGTTCTTAAACTTATTATGAACAACAAGTGCAGCAGCATGAGTATGTGGTTTGAGCGCCTTTTGACGCTCCACATCCATTTCCACATGTTTGGCAAGTTCAGTGAAAGTCTTGATATTTTCACTGTGAGACATGAGGAGCTTAAAATTTTTCCACTCTTCAGTATTAGAGGGAAGAGAGCGAAGCACATTCACCACTTGCTCCTCATCGGGCACATCTCGCCCAGCAGCTTTTAGATCACGTATCATGGCACTCATGACACGTAAATGTTCTGTCACATTGTGTTTAGGATCAATCGAATAATCCATCCACTTCAGGTTCAAAGCACGGAGCCTTGTCGCCGAGGTTTGACCAAACACGATCTTAAACTTATCACACATGTCCTTAGCAGTAGGACATATTTCAAACTCACCAATAAAATCATTGTGCATGCAAAACAACATAGTAAAGCGTGCAGAACGATCCTTTTTGAACCACTCATCATAGAGTTTCAAGTTTTCATTATATTTAGCCATATCCTCAGGTTTCTCAGGTTCCTGAGGCTTAGCCACAGTAGTAGTCAAAGTTTTAAGTAGCTCACGTTCATTAAGAAGATACTGAATCTTCCTACGCCAGATGTCATAGTTAGTACCATCTAGCTTTTCAGTTGTGGACAAATCACCAATCAAATTTTTAGTCATCTACAATTATATATTAACAAAATGGACATAAGGCACGGTCGGAAAAATTAAAGTACCCCAAGAATTTTATCATTTATATCGCATGTTTGAAAATTTCGCCAAGCTCATAATCATCACACAATAATATAAATAATAAAATTCTTTAAAAAAAATTGAATCTTTCCTCATAAAATTATTACGAAACAAAATTGTAAATCTAAGCTAAACAAATTAGCATTAGCATTTTATATGTATAATACCACTAAGATATCAAAACAAATGTGTAAAACAAATCTACACTTTTTAATTAACATTTTATAGTTGAAACAGATTCAACAAAAAAAAACTCATAACAATAGACGAGACTACATCTTTTTTTTTTTTTTTTTAAAAAAAAAAGATACATATGAAGGTTAAGTCAAGTCCTATGATAAAATTTTTTGAAGAGATTCACAGCACCTAATAGGCATGTGAAGTTCACAAGTCCAATAGTGATACATAAGTAAGGATACTGACACCCGTTTTCAATCTTAGCACATATATATCACAATTGTACCACATACATGAGTAGAGAAATGCATAGGGGCCCATAAACCCATTAAAGATTCTACTGACCCAATTTATAGGAGAAATAAATAAATCAACCAACACTCCATCACTAAAAAAACGAAAAATCCTCTAGAAGTACAAAACAGAAGACTAATGAAAAAAGGGGAACACATCCCTTCTTCAATAAAACGAAGAACAAATCTTAAAAAAAACAAACAAAAACTCCATTAAAATCGACATTCAAACCACTCATGTTCCACTTCGACTAGAACGACCACCATCATTACTCAGATCGTCGTTTTACAAGTCGACAGAGCCGCATCACGTCTTCAACGCGCCATGGCAGGTGTTGGTGCGTGACACACACGCGACTCTTGCTCGGCATCAGATGGTAGTTCGTGACACACACGAAGTTCGGTCGTAAAAAGGGAATATGCGACAGTCACGAAGACCGAAGACAAAAAAAATGGGTAAGAATTTCAATATTCTGAGTGACGATGGAAACTAGAGGTAACATAAATGTAATACAACAAATATTTAAAAAAATATTCCTGTTAGTTTGAGTCCACTTTATGTTTCATATAAACAAGAAATATGTTGGAGTGAGTGTCATCAACAATAGTGCGATCACATAATTAAATCTCAATAATAAGAATACAAAAGGGATGATGAATATTATAGTCAACTGGTCAACATAAATCGGTAACGATTGGCTCAATTGAGTTTGACGTTACTGTCGTATGGCGGTGGTGATCAGTTGATCCCTTGAGGTCACACCTAAAGGACAATCCCCTAATCATATACATTAATTAATTGTATAGCGATACAGATTAATTAATCCCTTAAATTGGACTAAGTTTATATTGTAAGTGAGAATTATATCTTATTGTAATATGATTAAATAAGATTCATTTTAGTAATTTAATTGTTATATTACTAAGAATGCATTATGTTTATTAAACATTTGAGATAAGCACAATTGGTTGATTATAATTACAAATTGTTGTAGATTATGAGATGACCCATTTTATTTACATGTGATTATAAAATCTGACTTAAAATGTTAAGTCTAATTTATTTGTTATGAAATTGCATTTAAATTGGTTAAATGCACATTTATAAGCAAAATTACATGTTACTTGTCACATGTCACATTTGTGACAAATGACAAAATACAAAGATAAAATGGACACCCATATTATGGTGTGGTGCACCGATTTTGGTGAGCTAAAGGGTAGGATTGTAGATCATGATTGTTGTTCTTATTGAGGATGTAGCAACATGATTAGATTCTTTTGCTTAAACTCTACCCTAGTGCTTTGTTAAGAACAAAAGCAAAAGCCCACCCTACCCCATGCACTTGCATGTGGCCGGTCATGGCCTTGAATAAGAGGGAATGTTTTTTCTCTTATTTGAAATAATACTTCATCTCATTTTTGAGTAGTATGCTTATCTTTCTTCTTCCTTTCTCACACTACAAAACTTGAGAAAGTTTTTTCACCATAAACTTGAAAATTCATTTTCTTACTAATAATATTTACTAAGTGTAGTAATTAGATTATTAGTTATTTTAAGGGAGACTACTATATTATACTAGTGTAGTATCTAATATAGTGATTAAAGGGAGTTGTCTTGGGTGCAACTTATAGGAGAGTTTCTAATTTGAAACTAATAAAATCATCCTTATCTTGCTAGCTCAAGAACAATATTTGAAAGGAGTTCAAGTATTGTGCCCATATTGTTCATAATAAATGTAAGGAATTTGTTCTTTCTTAATCTTTTGTTATGTATGCATAAGATCTACATAGTTTAAGAGTAAACTGTTTATACAATGATATTAGAAATGTCTAATATCGAGTTTAAGAAACTTACAAAACAATCTCAGACAATCGTTATTACAACGACATATACTTTGCTATAAATTTGTTCGGGACAGAAGCCGACAAGCAAGTTCGGCTCTGATACCACTGTTAGAAATACGTACCTCAATAGCAGAATGGTACGGAAGATCGACGTGCCGACGTTCTGTCCACGAAACCTGAAACTGATGGCTACTAGAGTCACCGGAGGTAGTTCACACCCAAATCCTAAAATCTCAAATAATGGTGACTTTGTTGTGATTGTATGTTACTGTTTGTGTAGTTGGGATGTGTCTCTAATTCACACAGAATTAGCTTAATTTATAGGCTCCAAGATAACAGTTACAAGGAGGTGAATAATGGGATATAATGACCATTAAAACTGATTTAATGGGTCATTATCTCTTCTTAATTCAGCCATAATAAGGCTCCTTGAGATACCTTGTAACAGCCACATTAAAGTGGCCGTTCAAATTACAAGACAATCAAAGGTAGACATAAATCGATTTTTTTTTTCAAAGTAAGGTTATTGAGACAACTATTAGGGTTGGTATGAAACTATTTCTCGCAAATGGGTCAACGTCATCACTTTTTTATTTTTTTTTAACCAGAATTTAGCCAATTTACCAAAATCGCTATCCTGGGAAGCGATTTATGACTTTTTACAAAAGCTCCTGTAAGTTTGGGTCAGCGAAATCGCGAATTGGGCCAGCGATT